>JARSSU010047681.1:0-18702 GCA_029619165.1 Eurosta solidaginis
TTAGGGGTCAGGGAACGATCCCATAACCATCCAGAAATGATCCCGAATAGTCCCGAAGAGGCCCGAAAGACCCTGACGGATCTCGAACGCAGCCCCTAAATGCCACTGACGGATCCGGACCAGATCCGAATCCATCAAAATGATCTTGGGAGGGACCCCCCAATGATCCGAAAAATTCCCGCATGATTCCGAGGGGATCCTTATCGGATACGAAACCTCCGAGTGATGCCGAAAGGTCCTCAATGATCACCTAATAGCAAAATGGACCCTACGGCATCCCGACTGTCCTAAATCCATCCAAAATGATCTGGAGGTCCCAATTATCCCTCGGAAAATCAGATTACCCTGACGGGTTCCCGACGAATCCCTGAAAGCCATCTCCTAAATGAATCCCGAAAAAGTCCGAATGACCCTGCCTGGACCCCGCAAGGAGCCCCGAAACTACAGAAAGATGCCGGAAATGTCCTCAAATGATCTCCATAGTTCCGAAAAGACCCTGAACGATCCTGACGAATCCCGACAACTATCCGATATGATACCGAAGGGACCCAATTCCGTATTAGCGGAAAGTCCCGAATGACCCCGACGGATGCGACAATCCCAAACCATCCAAAATGATGTCTGAAGGGACCCCAATGATCCGAAAAATCCGCATTATTATTCCGACGGGAAGCTGACGGATACCGAAACCATCCAGAAGCGATGCCGGAAAAAACGTCCTCAAATGCTCACCTAATAGTCCCAAAATGACCCCTGAGGCACCCGGACAATCCCGAAATCCATCCATAAATGATCTTGGGAGGTCCCAAATGATCCCAAATACTCGAAAAGTTCTAATCCCATAATACCCTGACGGGTTTTTTCCGGACGAATCCTGAAAGGCCAGCCTTAAATGATCCCGACAAATCCCCGAATGACCCTACGGATCCGAAATGCATTCCCAAACCTATCCAACTGATTCCCTGAAAGGTCCTCAATGATCCCCTACTAGTTCCGAATGACCGTGACGGATCCCAATCGGTCCGACAACTATCCAGAAATTAATGCGAAGTCCGCAATGATCCGTTTAGTCCGAGAAAAGTCCGACGAATCCCAAAACATCCAAAATGATGCCGTTCAGTTATCCCCACTGATCCCGAAAATGACCTCGTCCGCAATCCCACGGATATCGAAAATTATCCAGAATGTGCCGGAAGGTCCACAATGACCCCTAAATCGTCCCGAAATTACCCTGATGGATCCCGACGATCCCGAAAACATCCGAAATGATGCCGTAGGTATCCCAAATAACCCGAAATAGTCCCGAATGACCTCGTCGCATCCCGACGGATCCCGAAAACAGCCAAAAGATGCCAGGCAGATCTCCCAAATATCCGCAAAGTCCCAAATGCACCCCGTCGAGATCCCGACGGATCCCGAAAACGTCCAGATCTTGATGTCGAAGAATCCCCCAGTGATCCCCGCCAAGTCCAAATGACCCCGACAGGATCCGCGACGGATCCCTTAAACCGCCAGAAATAATCGCGGAGACCCATTATTCCCGCTACAGTCACAAATGACCCCGACAGGGTCCCGGAACGGATACCGAAACCATCTAGAAAAGTGGCCGGAAATACCCCACATGATCCCGAAAAGTCCTGAATGATCCAGACGGGATCCCGACGAATCCCGAAAACTATCCATCTAGGTACCCCAAATGCTCCCCGACATCGCCGAAATGACCCCGCCTGATCCCGGCGATCCTCAACAAGTCCTGCCATGACCCCCGCGGATCCGAACGGATCCCTCAACCACTATCCCGAATGCTGTCGGAAAGTTCCCCAGCCCCTCACCCCCTAAAAGTCCCGACATTACCCGACGGAATCCCTGCTGGCTCCGGAAACCATCCAGAAATGATGCGAGGAGACCCCCCCATTCTCCCGGGTAAAGTCCCACAATGCCCCCGCCAGGGTCCCGGACGATCCCGTAGCCATCCGGCAACTGATGCCGTAGGTCCCCCCAAATGGTCCCGTAGACCCTTCCGATCCGAACGATCACCTCCCCCTATCCAGCCCTATGCCGCAGGTCCCCCCACTTATCCTGTATTAGTCAAAAAGTTCCGAATGACTCCGGACGGGATTCCGACGGCTCCTCCTACCATATCTCTCTCAACAACCCCACGGAGGAGCGCCACGCGAGCGCTACTGTTATTAGGGATCCGTCCGGGATCCCGTCGGAGTCATTTCGGAACTTTTTCTCGACTAATACAGGATAATTTGGGGACCCTTTCGGCATCATTTCTGGATAGTTTTAGTGATCCGTTCGGGATCCCGACGGGGTCATATCGGGACCATTTGGGGTACCTACCGGCATCATTTCCGGATGGTTTACGGGATCCGTCCGGGACCCTGTCGGGGTCATTTTGGGACTTTAGCGGGATCATTTGGGGTCTCCTCCGGCATCATTTCTGGATGGTTTCCGGATCCATCCGGGATTCCGTCGGCGTAATTTCGGGACTTTTAGGGGGTTATTTGGGGACCTTTCCGACATCATTTCTGGATAGTTTTAGGGATCCGTTCGGGATCCCGTCGGGGTCATTTCAGGACTTTTTCGGGATCCGCCCGTGATCCCGGCGGGGTCATTTCGGGACTATTTCGGGATCATTTGGGGTACCTAGATGGATAGTTTTCGGGATTCGTCCGGGATCCCGTCTGGATCATTTCAGGACTTTTTCGGGATCATTTGGGGTATCTTCCGGCCACTTTTCTAGATGGTTTTCGGTATCCGTCCGGGACCCTGTCGGGGTCATTTTGTGACTTTAGCGGGATCATTTGGGGTCTCCTCCGGCATTATTTCTGGATGGTTTACGGGATCCGTCCGGGATCCTGTCGGGGTCATTTTGGGACTTTTGCGGGATCACTTGGGGGCTCTTCCGACATCATATCTGGACGGTTTTCGGGATCCGTCCGGGATCTCGACGGGGTCATTTGGGGACTTTTGCGGGATCATTTGGGGGCTCTTCCGGCATCTTTTCTGGATGGTTTTCGGGATCCGTCCGGGATGCCGACGAGGTCATTTCGGGACTATTTCGGGATTATTTGGGATACCTACCGGCATCATTTCTGGATGGTTTTCGGGATCCGTCCGGGATCCCATCAGGGTAATTTCGGGACTATTAGGGGATCATTTGTGGACCTTTCCGGCATCATTTCTGGATAATTTTCGATATCCGTCCGGGATGCCGACGAGGTCATTTCGGGATCATTTGGGATACCTACCGGCATCATTTCTGGATGGTTTTTGGGATTCGTTCGGGACTTTTTCTCGACTAATACGGGATCATTTGCGGACCCTTTCGGCATAATTTCTGGATAGTTGTCGGGATCCGTTGGGGATCCCGTCACGGTCATTTCGGAACTATTAGGGGATCATTTGAGGACCTTTCCGGCATCATTTCTGGATAGTTTTTGGAATCCTTTCGGGATCCCGTCAGGGTCATTTCGGGGATTTTTCGGGATCATTTAAGGATGGCTTTCAGGATTCGTCCGGGAACCCGTCAGGGTAATTTCTGGACTTTTCCGAGACTATTTCGGGATCATTTTGGGACCTTCCCAAGATCATTTCTGGATGGATTTCGGGATTTGTCCGGGATGCCCTCAGGGTCATTTTGGGACTATTAGGTGAGCATTTGAGGACCGTTCCGGCATCACTTCTGGATGGTTTTCGGTATCCGTTCAGATTCCCGTCGGAATAATTGCGGGACTTTTTCGGGATCATTGGGGTCCCTTCCGACATCATTTCTGGATGGTTTTTGGGATTCGTCCGGCATCCCGTCGGGGTCATTTCGGGACTTTTTCTCGACTAATACGGGAATTTGCGGGTCCCTTTCGGTATCATTTCTGGATAGTTGTCGGGATTCGTTCAGGATCCCGTCAGGGTCTTTTCGGAACTATTGGGAGATCATTTGAGGACATTTCCGGCATCATTTCTGGATAGTTTTCGGGATCCTTGCGGGGTCCAGTCAGGGTCATTTCGGGACTTTTTCGGGATCATTTAGAGATGGCTTTCAGGATTCGTCCGGGAACCCGTCAGGGTAATTTCTGAACTTTTCCGAGGGATAATTTTGGGACCTTCCCAAGATCATTTCTGGATGGATTTTAGGATCAGTCCGGGATGCCGTCAGGGTCATTTTGCTATTAGGTGATCATTTGAGGACCTTTCCGGCATCACTTCTGGATGGTTTTCGGTATCCGATCAGGATCCCCTCGGAATCATTGCGGGACTTTTTCGGGATCATTTGGGGTCCCTCCCAAGATCATTTCTGGATGGATTTCGGGATCTGTCCGGGATCCCGTCAGGGTCATTTAGGGGTGCGTTCGAGATCCCGTCAGGGTCATTTCGGGACTTCTTCGGGACTATATCGGGATCATTTCTGGATGGTTTATGGGATCCGTCCATGACCCCTTAAGGGTAATTTCGGGACTATTAGTTGATCATTTGAGGACCTTTCCGGCATCACTTCTGGATGATTTTCGGTATCCGTTCGGGATCCCGTCGGAATCAATGCGGGACTTTTACGGAATCATTTGGGATTCCTTCCGGCGTCATTTCTGGATGGTTTTCGGGATTTGTCCGGGATCCCGTCGGGGTTATTTCGGGACCTTTTCGGGGCTAATACGGGATCATTTGGGGATCCTCTAGGGGTCGTTTCGTGACTTTTTCTGTATTATTTCGGGATCATTTTGGGACCCTTTCGGCATAATTTCTTGATGGTTTGCCGGATCCATCAGGGTCATTTCGGGACCATTTTCGGATCATTTGGGGACCCTTCCGAGATCATTTCTGGATCCGTCCGGGATGCCGTAGGAGCCATTTCGGGATTTTTTGTTACTTTTCCGGGATAGTTTTTGCACCCTTCCGGGATCATTTCTGGATCTGTGCGGGATCCCATCTGGGTCAATTTCGGACTATTTCGGGATCATTTTGGAATCCTTCCGGAATCATTTCTGTATGGTTTTCGCGATCCATCGTGGATCCCCTCGGAGCCATTTCGGAACTTTTTCTGGAGTTAGTCGGGATAATTTAGGGACCCTTCCTGGATATTTTCTGGATGGTTTTTGAGATCCGCCCGGGAGCCCGTCAGGGTCCTTTCGGAACCTTTTCGGGATCATTTTGGAACACCTTCAGGGATCATTTCTGTTTGGTTCTCTGGATACGTCTAGAATCGTGTCGCTCTCATTTCGGGTTTTTTTGGGACTATTCGGGGAACTTTTGGAAACCCTTTCGGGGCATTTCTGGATGGTTTTCGGGATCCATCCGCGATAGCGTTGGGGTCATTGCGTAGCTTTTTCTGGATAATTTCGGGATCATTTGGGATCCTATCAGGTTATCAGCTCATTTAGTTCTTTTTTTTACTCAATTACAAAAATAAAATGCATTAGACAGAAAACAAAATTTTAAACAGATAATAAGCAGGCTAACGCGAATAGCCCATATATTTAAAATTTTCCTTGCGGACGGGGCCGCGGGTAAAGGCTAGTATATTATAAATGGGAAAGTTTGGATGTTTGTATGTTTGTATGTTTGTCCAGACGTTTGTCTTTGTGACTCAATCACGCAAGAACGGCTGGACGGATTTGGATGGAATTAGGCACACATATAGCCAATAGTCTAGAAGGATCTACTAGCTATATTTTTTGAAAAGGGGGGAGGTCCCGCCCCTACGAACAGTTATAATTTAATTATTGTATTTTTTCGTCTTTGTTACTGAATCACGCAAGAACGGCTACACGGATTTTGATGAAATTTGGGACACAGACAGTGGTCTACTAGCGAAATTTTTTCGAACATGGAAAGGGGGAAGGAGGTCCCACGACCCCTTCGAATAATTACTTTTTAACAATTTTTACACATTATAACTTTACGTATATTGACCTTCACCAATATTACAAACTCTATGGGTCAAATAAGTCGAGGGCAGTGAGCAGTGACACCATCCGCCCCCCTCCCCCCTTCCCACTACTCAGGTGTTAAATCTATAAATTGTTAAAATTCAATATACATTTTCTCCTAAATCAATAGTTTTTGGTATCTGGCACATACAGATCGAGATCTGAACAATTTTGGAAAAACGAGCAGTGGTTCTCTCCTTCTCCTCCCGCCATCCGTCACCCTTCAATTGTTTTTTTTAGCGCGCTTTTATTAGCTTTACCTGTATGTTTCTTTGTAACTATTCATTCGCCTCCACGCGCTTGCTGCGTTATTAACATGGTTTTATAATTAGCTTCAAGTTATTTGTAATCCCGTTAGGGTCATATCGAGACGCTTCCGGGATCATTTCTGGATGGTTTTCGGGATCCGTCCGGGATCCCGCCGGGTAATTTCGGGACTTTTTCGGTACTATTTCGGGATCATTTTGGGACCCTTCCGGGATCAATTCAAGCCAAAAAACGACGAAAACCAACCGATGTCCGACGGCAATCGGTTGGGTTAGATGGAGGAAGTAATCACCTAAGATTATATATGCAGAATATGGCTGGTGTTAGAACAAAATCCCAGCTGGTGCGGCTATTTAGCTCCCATGAAGAATATGATGTTTTTGTCTTCATTGAGACGTGGCTAAATGAAAACTTTTTCAGCCAGGAATATTTTGATCCTATGTTATACAATGTTTTTCGCAAAGATAGAAATTCAAACCTTACTGGTTGTGCACGAGGTGGTGGAATTCTCATTGCGGTACATTCCAAACATCATGCTTCTGAAATCATACTGGAAAATATTAGTGGGCTACTTGACCAGCTATGTGTATGCATTCGAGGCTCATCAGACCCTGTTTTTGTTTATGCTTCATATATACCGCCCAATAGTAGCTTCGACTTATACACTGCACACGTCGATAATATTACGTCACTGGCATTGAACAAAGTTGGTGGTGATCATCTCTGCGTGCTGGGTGATTTTAATCTGGGTAATGTTAAATGGTCACAGACTCTGCCAAACTCGGCTTTAATAGCATGTGAGGTCATTGGCTCCAGTGAAATATATTTAATAGATAGTTTTTTAAGTATTGATATTAAACAAATTAATCGTTTTTTAAACAGACTAGGTCGTACTTTGGATTTGATATTTTTATCTAATAATCTAAATTTTTCACTTTTTGAATGTATTTCTCCTATTAAAAAATCCGATTTGCATCATGTTCCATTAGTTCTTGATCTTGAGTTTTATAAATTTGCCGAAGCGAGTACTACCAGCTCTAATTTTTCTTTTAATTTTAAGAGATGTGATTTTTCGTTCTTGAACAATCTTTTGCTGGAAATAAATTGGGATAATTTGTTTTGCAGTCTTGATACCACTAAAAGGTTTGAGACATTTAAGTCTACTGTTCTGCAAATTTGTAGAAATGTCATTCCCTTGGCTTCCAAGGGGCACCTGGCATAATAGAGCCTTGATGAAACTCCCGAATTTGAAAAATAAATTTTTCCGTAAATTTAAAAGAACTCAAAATCCAACGTTTTTCAACCTGTATAAAGAGTATGATAAGGAATTCGCGTGTCTGGATAAATTCTTACACAGAAATTATATTTTAAATTTTGAGGAAAATCTTAAATCTAACCCAAAATCATTTTGGAACTTTGTCAACTCGAAGAAATCAGTTTCGAATATTCCGTCCTCTCTTTTTCTTGCAACAATTTCACTTCTGACTCTGTCAATCATGATAATATTACTTTTAATATTCAGGCTTCTATTGACTTCGGTAATGTAGTACTGTCTAAGGAAGATGTTCTTAATGGGCTTATTCGGCTTAAGACGTCGACGAGTACCGATATCGATGGGTTCTCTGCAATTTTGTTTAAACAATGTGATTCCCTAGTCTATCCACTGTTGTTAATTTTTAATAATTCGTTATCTACAGGAACTTTTATTGATGCGTGGAAAGTAGCGTTCATTACACCTATTTTCAAGAGCGGCAATAAAAATGATATTACTAATTATAGGCCTATTTCAAAACTTTCCACCATTGCGAAGCTCTTTGAATGTATCATCCAAGATAAATTACGTTTCTGTGTAAAGAATTTTGTGTGTCCAGAGCAGCATGGATTTTTTCCAGGACGTTCAACTGTGTCTAATCTGACTATTTTCTCGGATGACTGCCTCGCAGCTTTTCAGGCAGGATATCAGGTTGTCGCTGTGTGTACTGACTTTTCCAAGGCATTCGATCGGGTCTCCCATGTTATTTTGATAAAAAAGTTAGCCTGTTTGGGCTTTCACTCAGTATTTTTGAGTTGGATTGAATCCTACTTATTTAATCGTCGTTGCATGGTTGTAGTTGATGGTGTTAGGTCTCATCCATTCGTTGCTTCCTTCGGTGTACCACAAGGTAGTATCCTGGGTCCACTGTTTTTTGTCATGTTTATTAATGATATTCGCTCTTGCTTCTCTAAAGTAAGATTCTTGCTGTATGTAGATGACCTTAAGATATACTTGCCTATTCATAGCCTTCATGATGCGGTATTGTTGCAAGAAGCTTTCGATAAACTTAGTAACTGGTGTAATAATAATCGGTTATCGCTTAACCTAAAAAAGTGCTTTCAAATAACTTTTTCGAAGCGTGTCAACTTGATTGATACCGTGTATCAAATATCAAACTCGCCCCTGTTGCGGGTTAGTGAAATTAAGGACTTGGCAGTAATATTTGACTCGAAGTTTTCGTTTTCAAGTCATATTAATGTGTGCATTGCTAAGTCGTATGCCATGCTAGCTTTTGTTAGGCGTCATAGCTTGGATTTCAGTGACCCGTATACGCTAAAGCTTTTATATTCTGCGTTTGTGCGATCCAGACTTAAGTACGCTTGTTTCATCTGGTCTCCGTATTATTCCTGCCATGTTGCAAGAATTGAACAAATCCAAAAAGTATTCGTACGCTTTACATTACGCAGTCTGCGCTTCTCGGATCCTATCCCGACTTATAAAGCTCGTTGCTTATTGATTAACTTAAAATCATTGCAGGACAGGAGGACAATTTTATCGCTGTCGTTCGTTTTCGATTTGTTTCGTGGGGTTGTTGATTGCCCTGTGCTCTTGGAGAGGATGTTCATTAATATACCGGCTAGAGCTCTTCGTGCTTCTGAGTTTTTTCATATTGGTGTTCTCAGGACTCTTTATGCGCGGAATGCTCCAATTACTAGAGCCTTAATTGAGTTAAATAGAATTTCTAAATTTTGTGAGATAGATTTTTCTTGTTCGAAAGATGGCTTTCTGAGTATTTTAAATACTTTTTATAAGTAAGGTAATTTATATTATTATACATTGTTAACTACTTTACACTTTTATAATTAGCCTATAAGATTCTTTTTTAATTGGCTTAAATAAATAAATAAATAAATAGTAATATAGTTTTCGGGATCCGTCCGGGATCCCGTCGGGGTTATTTTGGGATATTTTCGGGATTATTCCGGGATCATTTTGGGACTACTTAGTGGTCATTTAGGGACCTTTCCGGCATCATTTCTGGATGGCTTTCGGGATCCGTTCGGCATCCCGTCGGGTATTTTCAGGATCATTTGCGTACCTTTGAGAGATAAATTCTTGATGGTTTCTGGGATCATTAAGTGACTTTTTCGGGGTAATTTGGGTCCCTTCCGCCATCATTTCTGGATGGTTTTCGGGATCCGTCCGGGATTCCGTCGGGTCATTTTGGGACTTTTTCGGGATCATTTGGGGTCCCTTCCGGCATCATTTCTGGATGGTTTTCGGGATTCGTCCGGGACCCGTCGGGGTCATTTTGGGACTTTTTCGGGATCATTTGGGGTCTTTTCCGGCACCATTTCTGGATGATTTTCGGGATCCGTCGGGGATCCCGTCGGGGTCATTTCGGGAATTTTTCTAGACTAATACGGGATAATTTGGGGACCCTTTCGGCATCATTTCTGGATGGTTTTTGGGATCCGTGCGGGATCACGTCAGGGTAATTTCGGGACTATTAGGGGATCATTTGAGTGCCTTTCCGGCATCCTATCTGGATGGTTTTCGGTATCCGTCCGGGATCCCGAGGGGGTCATTTCGGGACTTTTTCGGGATCATTTGGGGTTCCTTCCGGCATCATTTCTGGATGGTTCTTGGGATTCGTCCGGGATCCCGTCGGGGTCATTTCGGGACTTTTTCTCGACTAATACGGGATCATTCGCGGACTTTTTGGCATCATTTCTGGATGGCCAGAGTGGGTAGACACAATTTTGGAAGCACTGAAGGGATCTCAACAGAAGAATGCCGGAGTTATTAAATGTTTCAAGTGCGGAAACCCAGGTCACATTGCACGTCATTGCGATCTTGGTCCTAATAGTTCCAACAAAGTGGGTGGCCGTAAACGCAAAGCTGGCGGAAATGAGCAAGAGCGTGTCGGATGTAAAGAACGAAAACTTGCCCCGGCTATTGAATGTCGTGTGATATCTGTGTCGCAAATTGGAAGGAAATCAAGCAGTCTTACCGTCAGAGGGAATGTGGATGGTAAAGAACGTGTACTGACTTAATTTCTCTAACTCATAATTTTTCGACACGATGAGCTATATACACATGCACATATATACATACGGGAATACTTCACTTTCCAAGTTAACAATACTGGTATTTTATTAATATTGGATTTTCTTGTATTCGTATGTGAATATGTACATATGTAAAAAACATATCTCTTATCCGTCTGTATTTGAAACGACTTTGGTTTGATTTTTGGATAACTCTTATTCTTCTTATTATTTTTCTGTTTTATTTTTTTTTATAAAAAGAAAATAGCTTTATTTTATGTACATTTTTACTTAAAACAGGCTTGAATTTAGAATTACAATTTGATGATTATTTATTTTCTTTTTTGGCCGTCAGTATAAACTTCACTCTGAAGTCGAAATATTGACAAATAATTAAAATAAAACAAATTAAATTTAAAAAAATTAAAAGTTTTTATTTAATCCGACCTTGAGCTCAAAAATATAAAATAACATTACAATTTTATGTTAATTTAATTTTAGTTTTAGATAAATTTTTCCTTTACTCCCATTTTATTTTTCGATGAATTTATCCTTCCTTTTAATTTTATTTAAGCAAAGTTTTATTTTATTTTTAAATTTATTTTAGTTTTATTTTAATTTTTAAGCGAATTTTAAAACTACTCTGATTTTAACTTGATTTTAATGAAATCAAAATTTTTTAATTTTATATTGGTTTCCGATCGGTTTGATTGTATTTCATATATTTTTGGTAAGCTTTTCCGATCTATTCGGGAGTAGTGCAAATAAAACAATTTATTTCACCTTACAGCTCGACGTTTCGCCAAATTTCCTTGGCTTCAATTAGCAATCGACAACGGCGGTGTTTTTTCTTGCTGCGAATTTAATGAGACAGGCAATATTATAAAGTTTAATTTGTGCTCCCCCAAAAATTATATAATAATATTACTAAAAAATCTTAGTAAATTTTCATGGCGCGCGAGCAGGGCCATAGTGCAAATTAAAAAAAAATTTAAATACACTATTAAAATTGTGACAAGTGCAAGTGAGTGCTTAATTAAAAAGCCAATAATAATTTGGTTTTGCAGGCTAATGGCCTAATATTTAAACAAAGCGCAAAAGCGTTAAATTAAAACGTACGTACAAACAAATACTTAAACAAAACAATTAAATAAATAAATATCTTTATGATAACCATATCAAAAAACAACAAAAATTGAAATAATTTATTTGAACAATTAATTGCCTGTCGCGATCGCGTGTGCAAAAACAAAATTCATATATAAATTAATAGTGCAGTGCAATGGCTGAAAATACACAAAAAAGCTTAAAATTTTAAAAAGCTTAAAAAAGTTTTTTAAAACCATTAAATACATACTTTGATAAATAAATATAAAATATTGGTTAAAAATACTTACCTTTATTACAAAAATATATATCTCAACCTAAAGATTAAAATACAACAAAAACTTAAAACAGTGTTAAAAACGTAAAAATACATACACACAAAAAATATTCAAAAAATAATTTTCAGTTTATGAAGTGTTTTAAAGTAAAGCAAATAGCCAAGAATTTATCTGTGTAACCAGCGCTTGTATACTTACAGTAGCCCGTAAAATAATAGTAGTACCAGTGTGAAAACCTAAAAAGATACAAAAAATTTATTTTATTAAGAGGTATTTATCCACAAGTGCGTTACTATATTTAATAAAAAGGGCAAAAATAAGTTCTATACTTACCACCAAAAAGCGCTAAGTGCAAAAAAAAGAAGCTATTTGCGCAATAAACTGTGCTGCACACACGCACACACATAGATAATACTGCTGCTGATATCCAGTGCCGCCTGTACCCGATACCCCTCCTGATCAAATATTTGGCCACTTAAGGATTTCTGGACAGGAATGAAGTGCAGCTGTATACTCTGCAAAAAGGAAGTCGAAGCTGGAAACGAACCAGTCCATAAAGAACAGGTATTGAGTGCGAACAATTAAAAGCTGTTGGGGTTGTTGGTTTTGTTAAATTGCTGCAAAGATCACCCAACAAGCTTTAATTTTTGGCATCTCTTGTATTCACTTTGAAATTAAATTGTTTATAAACAAATTTCGTGAAACAAGATTTCGGGATTGTTTAGCGAAAAACTACCTCGTACAATTTCCGACAAGGCTCCGATTACCATTCTGTCAAATTTAAGTGTTTGGTTAAATCGTTGACCATAATTTTGCTCACGCTTGGGCCCTTAAAAAACTTTCGACATCTCGTCTAGTTTTACCAATTAAGGAATTGTAAGCTTTTATCTCTTGATTTGCGCATTTTTTCTGGTGAAGTTTCAGCGATTTTTTTTTCGTTTTCGTATTGCCGCGTTGAAAACTTCCAAACTATAAATTTGTACAAAGTTACTGTACATAGCGAATCAAGATGAGTAAAAGTGAGAATCAGGTAGGCCAGGTGGAGGACGCTACTTCTTAAAAAGACAAAGGATAATTTTAAAAAGAAGCATAGCTCGAATTAAAACGGGAATTAATAATCAATCACTCTCATCAGATCCGTCGGAAGTTGAATGTCGACTCGAAATGCTGAATAGTTACAGCGAAAAGCTTCTAGCGTGTCAGTTCGAAATAGAAGAGATCGATGAAGATGATGACACTCGTGACAGCCTTGAAGATTTAATTGTTGGAACCAAGGCGATGTTAAAATCGATAATGTCGATGGCAAAGAACGTGTACTGACAGTAGATACGGGCGCATCTCATTCCTTGATTCGATTTGAATTGGTCAACAGGAGAGTAAAACAATTACCTGGAGCAAGGTTGCGTACGGTCACTGGCGAGTATAACCAAGTCCTGGGAGAAGTGATCTGTGAAGTCTTAATTGGGAAGGTCATGGTTCTACACAAATTCGTTGTGGCGGAGATCGTTGATGAAGTCATATTTGAAGTGTATTTCTTAGTTGACCATGACTTCAGGATCGATATGCGGAGAAACTTAACTTCAGTTTAGAGAAAGGGTTCAGCAGTAAGCGAGTGCTGGTGGAGGAGATTCGACAGAAACCACAAAAGTCAAGGGAAGTAAATCGGGCAAAGGCTGATGGAACGAATGGGCCAAACAAATCAAAACCGAAGGTACTTGCGAGAGAAACACTGGTATTGAAAAATCCTAATGGACGCACTAAAACGAAGGAAAGAATTTCCCAGAAAGAATGCAAGGGTGGTTTCAAGCCAGGGCGCGCTACTGTTGGGAAACGTCGGAACGATACTGATTATGTGAAGCCAATCCGTCAAGAGCAAGCTCTACGAAGTAGTTCATTGGACAAAAACAAAGTGTGAGGGAAAGATCAAGGATAATGAGTAGTAAGATGAAACGCAGGTACGATGAGAACAATAATTCGGAAGGTTTCTTGGAGGGAGATTTGGTACTGTTATACAACCCTCACAGGCGGAAAGGTGTTCCATCCAAATGTCGGTGCAGTTGGGAAGGCCCGTACAAAGCTGTGAAGAAGATCAGTGATACCATCTACCGCATACAAACCATTGGGAAACCACGAAATAGAAGAGTGGTACATTTGGAGATGCCAGCGGCGTTTAGATCAGGAAATGTGTCTGACCGGGACGATCAGACTTAGGTGGAGGGCAGTGTGACGAACATTGGCAACACTAGGGGGTACTCTCACATCTAAGCCGATACTAAGCAGTGACTTTTATGCACATCAACCAATCATTATGCCTACCCATATGTCCATACAAGCAGCGGAGAGAAAACGCACAAACACATGCATATATCTGAGATGCTCCCAAGAGTAGGCAATGGTCTGTGCAAGTATCACTCACATATACACGCGCATACGTGAGGCTATAGGCGTGCATCTGTATTTATAACTGATAAGTTTATAGCTGACAAATAAGTAGAAGATTCCAGAAATAGAAACGCCTAGAAGTATGCGAGCGACATAGAACAGAGTATAAAAGAGCGTCAGCTGAGGCACGATGAATGAGTTCGATTTAAGCACGCTATCTGTAGAGCAATAGATGTGTTATTTTGAAAGTAGTCTAATAAAGACCATTTTGCATTATCAAATATTGGAGTTATTTATTCAACAGTTTAGTGATTCGAACGTTAGCAGAAGGTTGCAAATAATGGGAATTGCAGTAAATTCGTTACAATATATATATACTCCTATTAAACGTAAGGAAATGAATGTAAATCTATATATATATATCACTAAATTTTACTGGCGTATTCGAATTTAAAAGTTTTGATCCCTTTTTTTTGTTGTTTTTGTACAAGTCGATTTTGATTCAACCTGTTTTTTTTACTTTGGCGCAAAGTCCAATAAAGTAAATATATGTATATACATTGATCGTAGTTGGGCTCGTTTTGCAGGAAGACGAGCTTGGTAAAAATTTACTTATAATGTCTTGTTGTAATCATGGTAGAAATTGAAGACATACCTATATACATGCTTTTAGGAAAGTATCAAATTTCGAAATTAAAATAAGCCTTAAATAAAATAAACATATTTTTTTATTTGTTGTATAGCTCATAGATTATTTGAGATTAAAATGTCCTGTTTAAAGTGAGAAGAAAAAAGATGAACATGGTATGCTAAATTTAATCGAGTGGGGAGGGGAAAGATTGCGGTAGGTTCAGTAGATAGGGTCACTGGAGAAAAACCAAAAGGGATCCGCTGAAAGCAAAACAAATCGAGCGGTCTAAGGTAGAATGGGCTTCCTGCGAGGTGTATGCATCTCTGCAGGGGATGATTGTAACATCCGCCCCGCACTAAGGTGGGCAAGGGTTAAGGTCCCGACCCCTCGCATTGACCTAGCTGAAGGATATTCCACCTTGATTGCGCAAAGGGGCGGATCCACACTATGTGTCCGTTACATGGTATTAATATATCGCGACGTGTTGGCCTGTATGTGTGTAAATATGTTTTGAATTGAATATAGTAAAAGCGGAACTAATTCTAAGAGCACATTACACCACCGTTGATGAAGTCGTATTGGGAGTGGACTTCTTAGTTTACCATGACATCAGGATCGATATGCAGAGAATGATTGTGCAGTATAAGAACAAGGAAGTGTCACTTAACTTCAGTTTTGAGCAAGGGTTCCGCAGTAAGCGAGTGCTGGTGGAGGAGATTCAACAGAGACCACAAAAGTCAAAGAAAATAAAGCAGGCAAAGATTGATGGAAAGAATGGTCAAACAAATCAAAGTCCAAGGTACCGCGAGAAAACACTGGCATTGACAAACTCTAACGGATGCAGTAAAACGAACGAAAGAAGTTCCAGAAAGAATGCAAAGTGTGGTTTCAAGCCAGCGCGCACTAGCTGTGAAACGTCCAGACGATACTGATGATGCAAATCGATCCGTCAAGATCAGCTCTGCGAAGTAGTTCTTCATTGGCCAAGAACAGAGTATGAGGAAACGGGCCCAGGGTAATGAGTAGTGAGATGAAACACAGGTACGCCACGAACAATAATTCGGAAGGTTTCCGGGAGGGAGATTTGGTACTGCTATACAACCCCCACCGGCGGAAGGTGTGCCATCCAAATTTTGGTGCAGTTGGAAGGTCCGTGCAGAGTTGTGAAAGGATTAGTGATGTCGTCTACCGCATACAAACAATTTGGAAACCACGAAATAGAAGGGTCGTTCATTTGGAAAGGCTAGCAGCGGTTAGATCGAGAGATTTGTCTGATCGGGACGATCAGACTTATGCAGTGTTGCGAATATTAGTGACACTAAGTGATACTCACATCACTAGTCTGATGCTAAGTAAATGAAGCCACAACAGCAATAAAGGAAGCAGTCACTGGTATCTACATAAACGAATCAATCATTATGCCTACACATATGTACGTACACGCAGCGGAGAGAGACGCACAAACAATACATATATCTGAGATACTCCCGAAAATATGCAATCTTTTGTGCAAGTATCACTCACA
Source organism: Eurosta solidaginis (assembly GCA_029619165.1). Lineage (NCBI taxonomy): Eukaryota > Metazoa > Arthropoda > Insecta > Diptera > Tephritidae > Eurosta > Eurosta solidaginis. The sequence goes on from JARSSU010047681.1 coordinate 16,426, forward strand.
CATACACGCGCATGGGTTTTGCGAGAAGCTATAAAATCGTGCGTCTGTAGTTATAGCTGGTAATTTTATAGCTGATAACTAACTAGTAAATTCTAGAAGTAGAAGCGCCTAGAAATATGTCAACGAGGAAACCAAACAATATAAAAAGCAGCAACAGTTGAGGCACGAGAATCAGAGTGATTTAAACAAGCTATCAGTTGGAAGTATAAGTGTATTGTGAAGTACTTTTAATAAAGACCATTTTGCATTTTTGAATAGTGGAGTTATTTATTCAACAGTTTAGTGATTCGAATGTTAGTAGAAGGTTGCAAATAAGAGGAATTCCAGTAAATTCGTAACAATATGTTCCTTCCTGTGCGTACCTAGAAAAACCATTTACCTCCTAAGCTAGGTTCAATGATTCTACTATTGATACCGCACTCACTCATTCGCGATAGCGGGCGTCGAGTGGTCAGAATAAGCGGCGCAAAAATAAAAAGAAATTAATTCGGTCAGAACCAAAAAAAGTAGAAGTGGACTTAATTAAAGATTAATGAACGCTAACACAAATATAAAAAAGAAGAAAAAATAAAAAAAACTAATAAGACCGCGTGTAAATGTGTTACGAACAAAACAGAAATCTCTAAAGCCAAACAAACAACAAAGTGGAACCAGGTGGTGCCAAAGGTGTAATTGGAAAAAAATTTGAAAAGAAAAATTATTTTTGAGGTAGGTTTTCTTGATACAGAAAATAATAGTACAAAAATCCTATAAGAATTACACAATGGAAGAAAGCAAAGTTCAAAGGTGATTTGAAACTATAAAACTAGCAATAAAAAAATGTATTAAAAAAAAACTTTCTATATAGATACTATAGAACGCATGCAGAAAAAATGTGTATAAATACAAAATTATCAAAAATACAAAGAAACAGTAATTCATATTTAAATTCATTTGCCCTCCTTGGGCTCCATTGTATTGAAGGTGGACGACGCTGGGTGTTGGTGTCGGCGTTGTCGTGGTGAAGTTGCAGTTGCGTCCGCTGTCGCTGATGGTAGCATTCGCTGCTTGCGTCGGCGTGGGTGCTGGCGGCGTCACTGTCGTCAATACTGTAGATACCGGCCACGATCATTGGCTCTTACTTCCACACACTCTCTCCCTGACGTCTCTCTGTTCTTCTCAAAAGTTTCCATCGGTAATTGCCGGCAAGTAGGAAATATGCGTTCCAGTGTCCAAAAGTTCTTGTATACATGTAAGATGCCCTTTACTGCGACCCGCCACAAAATCTGTAAATAAAGTACAAAAAACAAAAATTTCTCTAACTCATAATTTTTCGACACGATGAGCTATATACACATGCACATATATACATACGGGAATACTTCACTTTCCAAGTGAACATACTGGTATTTTATTAATATTGGATTTCTTGTATTCGTATGTGAATATGTACATATGTAAAAACCCATATCTCTTATCCGTCTGTATTTGAAACGACTTTGGTTTGATTTTGTATAAATCTTATTCTTCTTATTATTTTTCTGTGTTTTATTTATCTTTATAAAAAGAAAATAGCTTATGTACATTTTACTTAAACAGGCTTTAATTTAGAATTACAATTTTATGATTATTTATTTTCTTTTTTGCGTCAGTTATAAACTTCACTCTGAAGTCGAAATATTGACCAAATAATTAAAATAAAACAAAATTAAATTTAAAAAAATTAAAAGTTATATTTAATCCGGCCTTGAGCTCAAAAAATATTAAATTACATTACAATTTTATGTTAATTTAATTTTAGTTTAGATAAATTTTACTTTACTCCCATTTTATTTTTCCATGGAATTTATCTTCCTTTTAATTTTATTTAAGCAAAGTTTTATTTTATTTTAAATTTATTTTAGTTTTATTTAATTTTTAAGTGAATTTAAAACTACTCTGATTAACTTGATTTCAATATAATCAAAAATATTTAATTTTATATGGTTTCCGATCGTTTGATTGATTTCATATATTTTTGGTAAGCTTTTCCGATCTATTCGGGAGTAGTGCAAATAAAACAATTTATTTCACCTTACAGCTCGACGTCGCCAAATTTCCTGGCTATTCTGGAGAAATTCTGTATTTGTCAACAATAAAAACACAAAAACAACAACAATATATATTTGAAATTATCACAATTACACATATTAACATTTAACATTGATTTATAAATTTTAAATTTTCACTTACATTTGGATTACTGCATTAAATTAAGAAATAAACATAATTTACAAGAATAAGAGATAGAAACTATAT
>JARSSU010047682.1:0-47166 GCA_029619165.1 Eurosta solidaginis
TCATCACCCAAATGTGCAAATCTAGTTAAAATTGTTGATGTGTAAACATCTTTGCTCACGGTATGGGAGAATCATTACATTGTAAGCTTCGCCTTTAGAAGTGGTATGCTATATGGGAGGGTATAGAATGTATGGGTAAGTGTAGTCAGTACACTGCAGCGCAATGAATGAATAATGTACGTGGTAGACTTTATATGAGCGGAGCGAAATCAGACAGGAAATCAATAAATGGAAATTATAGAGTACAGAAAAGCAAATCGATGATAGATTTACACAAAGGAGAAAATCAAACGAAAAAAAAGAGAATGAAACAGAAGAGTTTGTTATCTAAGTGTTATCATTTGGTTATAGGAGCGTTATCGAAGAGGTACCGACGAGTTATCGAATAATATCCTGGGTTCCCGCTCCGAGCAATGCAACATCAAAAGTTTAGAACAAGAGTTTTAAGCGGGGATTACCCTTATTGCTTTAAATGTATGAAAACATTTATTTGAAGCAATTTTTAATTTATAATTACTTAATAATTTGGGAAAAATTTAAAAAACGTGACATCAGTACGGAGAAGCTGTGTCGATTATACCTTGTAAATCTCTTCAAAAGCCTTTTTTCCCGGGAGTGGGATTTGAACCCCCATTGCTACGATGGTTGAAGTGTTACAAACGCATTCAGCCACGTCATGCCTTAGTTGTTGTAAACCTTATCCCAGTTGTCTTTTTTGCATATTTTCTTTATGCAATGGACATACTTCGTACGTCATCATGTGGTAAAATTATATTATATTTCAAGAAACTTGGTTTTGTTGCTTTTGTTCTATTTAGAAACAAGGCAACTCTGTCTAGTGAGAGAGCGATCAGCTGACACGATCTTAGGGAAAAAATTAAAATTGTTTTGATTCTACGTTCCGGGCTACGTGCGTACGGGCGTTGCACGTCGGTGAATTCCGTTACATTGCACACTCATAAGATAGGTCATCTCAGCTGACATGTTTTTGGTACGTACGTTCGTGAGTAACTGCCGCATTAGTCGACAATGTAATAGCCACAACAAAGGCCACTGCCATTAACCGCTGGTTTTAAAATAATCATCAAATATACTAACGACAAAACCAATACTTTCATATGTTTACAATAAGCATATGTAAATGGGAGTGGTCAAACGTTTGCAAATATTCGCAAATACATTCGATTCGTTCGATGTAGAAAACAACTGCTGCAGTGGATTATGATAAGTTAAAATTTAATAATTTTTCAAAAACAAGTGTATCTCTTTAATTCCCTAGATGGCTGAGATAACAATGGTTATCGAATGAATGGTCTCATTGTTATCGGGTATTTAGTTGGATATTTAGTTAGTACACTAACATAAGTTAAGCGGGAAAACGTTTGAATTGCTTATGTACAATATGTATGAATAATTTGAAACTAATATTTGAGAGTAAGATTATGGATGCGCTTTGCTTAAGCAACGAGATTTTTTGATGAAAAACATTTAACTGCAAAGGCATTTAACTGCCGAGGCGCGATTTTTGGATATTAATCAACTAATTTTGAAATTGTTATTTTACGTGACACAACCTACGCGAGTTGTTCATTATCATTGGTATGGACTATTACTTACTTTTTTAGAAAGTTATAATTATTATTAAAACTATATACTATCTTTAATACATTCCAAGAATAAAAATTCCAACCCATTGGGACAAATTCTGCTACAACACTACAAAAACCAGTGGTTGAAAATGTTTAGTTATTCTGAAGTTTTTTGTTTGCTATGTTTTTTTACATCTATAGACTTTTACGCTTAAACTTTATAAGAACTGCCAAGCGTCAAACATTAAATACATAGGTGGCGCAAAGATCGAGATATTCACAAAAATCGTATTTGTGGTCCGATTTGGCTCATATTTGGAACACAATACATACAAGAATAAAGAGCGACCTATGAAAAAAAATCGCCGCTAGGTTGCGTAAGGATCGAGATATTCACAAAAATCGTATTTGTGGTCCGATTTGCCCCTTATTTGGAACACATAATACATACTAGAATAGAAAGCGACCTATGAAAAAACAAAATCGCCGCTAGGTGGCGCAAAGATCGAGATATTCAGAAAATCGTATTTGTGGTCCGATTTGCTCCATATTTGGAAAACATAATACATACATGTATAGAAAGCGACCTGTGATGCCCGATTTGGCTCATATTTGGAAAAAATATTACATACAGTCCGTAGAAGTGACATCAAAATATTTTGGAGTTGGAGGAGGGACAAGCAAACAAGGCGCAGAGTCGAGTAAAGTCTTTGGAAGGATTATGTATTGAGGACTTAGATTGTAACAAATTGTCACGAAAGAGTCCTTGTAATAATGAGTCTCTAAATGAACTAAATAGAATGAGAAATAATAGGCAATTAAATAAAGACTAAAGACTTAAAAATAAAATAATTAAACAAAATTTTTTTAAGTTAAACGGTTTTTATTGAAAACAATGCTCACATAAAGTAATAATAATACTAAAAGCTAGAAAATAATTAGAAATGTCCTAGGCACTAGTCATCACGCTCCTCATCAATCAATCTAGGCGTTGATCAGACAATTAAATAAAAGCGTTGGACGCGTCAAATTTCTATTGATAGTCATATATAAGACCAACTGAACCTTAATCAATTAGCGAACATTAGCATTTCGATACATTACATTGCTGCTACTAAAGAAATGCACAACAACAATAAAGTAAGCAGCCACAAATACATGTAAACAGCGAAGCTAGCAAGTGCTGAATTTATTACGCACACATACACACGCATATAACTAGAAGACAACGTGAATATCAGATACGTAAAGGAGAAATAAATAAGCAGCTGTTCGCGAAAAGTCTAATTCTTATGAGAAATATGTGAACGAGGCAAAAGAGGATATAAAAGCAGCGCAAGCTGAGAAAAAGTAAATCAGTTTGATTTTATCAAGCCTATAGTGAAGCTCGCGGGTATTGTAATTGTGAAGTACTACTACTACAGTAGTGTTATAAATAAAAGAGATATTGCTATAATGATTACTTGAGTTATTTATTCTATAGTTCAGTGATTCGAACGATGGCAGAAGGTGTAAAATAACCAGAATCTTCCAAAATTCATTACAATATAACAAATATTATGGAATGACGGGATCGCGCTAATTGTCCAAGCACCTGAGATGCCAACCACATTTCATCAAATTTCGTTGTTCCTATTTCCCTCTTGTCCGTAAAGTTCAGTTACACCTACATTCAGTGAAGAAGGATAAACAAAGTGCTGTGAAAAAGACTTCCGGACAGACATGGTAGCTTAGTGGTTTAAAGGGTATTGCAGTTAACAGTAGCCAAAAAGGATCTGGTCAAGTATCAGCAGGTCCCAAAATATGTAAGCCTCGCTCGACTGTATATGAAAAAAGTTTGTGATTTATCTAAATATTTAAAAAGTCAAGTTCTCAGCAATAACAATATCAGAAATTTGTTTAAGTGTGTCTTCTATTTACTTTATATTCAGTGTTTGCTTGTTATTATTGCTGTAGCTCAATGAAGTGGCAAACATAAATTGGGTTGCAGCTACTTCGACAATTGCTGCAATTATTATTATTTCCAAGCATTTTTAATTACCAGCTACAATAAAATAGTGCATTTACCCTGCAGGGAGGTTAACAACCATTGGCAGGAATAAAAAATATATTTTGGGACAATCAGTTGTTTTTTGGAAAGCGATGAATGTACTTCGCTTTAGAGAGCTGTACTATGGTTGCCATTTAAGAATTGTCAAATATTACTCAGAGACTTAAATGTACTTGAGAAAATACATTTTATAACAATATTTTCCTTACGGTTTTTACCTGCCGAGAGGCACCCAATTAATATCGCATCGAACATAAACTGGATACTCGGCCTTTAACTTAAAGTTTGGCAAAACTGTTCGGTAATCGAACTCGAATCAAAAAATTTTCGGCCGGACTCTACTTCCAAATGTTGAATCATGAATATCAAAAATACGTGAGTACCAAGTACTCGTGAAGTTCGTAAAAATATAGGTGTTTACCTAAAAAACTAACGTTTTTAATTTCACTAGAGCTCGCCTATGAGCTGAAGTTAAACTTCTACAGAGATATCTTTAACAGAAACAAACGAAATCGGGCTTCATAGCAACAGCTTCGTCGGCTTCCTATCTGTAACAACCCGTACAGACAAGTTATTATTTTATTATGTGCTGTTTATCGACAGCAATTATTATCGTCGAGTTATCGGCTTGCTATCGCTGATTCATTGGCTTCCTATTGGTTTTATGTCGGCTTTTTATAGCAGAATTACAGACCATCATGGCATCGACGTTGTAGTGAAAATTTCCAGGTTTGTGCTTCACAACAAACCGATGAGTGATAAGAAATCGATTTTACACCGTTAAAAAATGTATAAAACTTCTATAAACATACATAACTTTCCGATATCAAATCATTAACTGATAATATTTCGATAACAAATCGATAACTTTGAGATGACAAAAACGCTGAAAACAAACTTGTATAATTCCGATAGTTTTTCGGTAGCAAATCGATAACTTTTCAAAAATTCTCGACAATAAAACGATCAAATTTCGATAACACATCAATAGATTTTAATATTAATATAACTTTTGAATTAATAATCGATAATAAATCGATAACTTTTCCAAAACATTATGTTACTCGTCGACACAATGTATATAAAATTTTGTTAACTTTTGTTAATGAAATCAAAGGTATAACACTTCGATATATCATCTATAACTCGTCGGTGACATACATATTACAAACCGAGAGCTGATCGATAACAAACAAATTGATAATGCCGTCCACCTTTGCTTTTTCGGTTTTGACTTCTAATCTTTTTTTCTCGTTTTTTTTTGCTTGTTTACTCCTTAATCCTCATCTGTTGCATCTTCTTTACATTCACTTCGTATCCTTTTGCATTTCATTTCCTCCTTTGTACAAATTTATCGTCGATTTGGTTTTTGCTCCCGCAAATTTCTATTAATTTATTTGCTGCCTGTTTTCGCTCATATCAACTATACCACGTAAATTGTTCCCACATATAGGGTGTTGACTACATATACGCTTACACTCTATATTCTTACACTAGACACTAAGCCTACACTACACACTACGTTTACATTGTTTATTCCCCATGGATTATCCCATCACTAAAGACTACGCTCCCGCTTACACTTACACTATGCTTACGCTTATATTATGTATTCCTACATGGCATGAGCAAAGATGTTTAGACATTAAAAAACTATAAGCCAGCAGCCGCATAGAACCATTAACTCCAGAAAAGAGGAATATGTAAAAACAAATATATAAGCGTAACAGTAAGGCCTAATTGCAAAATGCAAACTTATTTTTCAACTCAGAGTAAACCTGACATGGGGGGTTAAATTCATACTTTTTTGACACATTTTTCGAATCAACTCTGAGCTAAAATAAATAGAGCAAGAGCCCGTGACTGCCAGACCTTCGTCATTTTATAAAAGTTGAAATTTTGTCAATGCATACTTCCAACTGAAGCAGGGTCGTCGGTATATTATAAAACTTGAGTCATATTGGCTTTAACAGATATCGTGCAAAAATTTTGCAGAAAAAGAGACCTTTATTTCGTCATTTTATAAAGACTGACTTTCATATATGATCTTCGTCACGATATAAGAAGCCACAAGCCTCATTGCCAGACACTTTCCATAGTGGCTTTGATTAGCCAGACACTTTTATTCCTCCTAAACTTCAAAGAACATCGAAGCAATTTTATACTGAAATTCGAATACAAAATCTTTAAAAAAAAGCTTTTGAAATTTTGTTTGCCGTAAAAAACTTGCAGCTTATGAAAAAGTATTTACCTTTATTGAAAAGTACAGTTTTGCATTATGGAGAGTGTCTGGCTGGACAAAGCCACTATGGAAAGTGTCTGGCAATGAGGCTTGTGGCTTCTTATATCGTGACGAAGACCATATATGAGAATCAGTCTATATAAAATGACGAAAGAAAGGCCTATTTTTCGGCAAAATGTTTGCTCGATATTTGTTAAAGCCACTATGACTCAAGTTTTATAATAGACCAACGATCATGCTTCAGTTGGACGTATGCACTGGCGAAATTTCAACTTTTATAAAATGGCGGAGGTTTGGCAGTTACGGGCTCTTAGACTAATATAATAAAAAAATTTGTTTAGTTAAACGGTTTTATTGAAAACAATACTTACATAAAGTAATAATAATACTGAAAGTTAAAAAATAATTAGGTAGGTCCTAGGTAATAGTCATCACACTTGTCATCAATATAGGGCGTTGATCAGACACTTAAATAAAAGCGTTGGACGCGTGAAATTTTTAAAAATGTGAGGCGTAGCATAACCTTATTAAGGTTCAGTTGGTCTGAAAGTTAAAAAATAATTAGGTAGGTCCTAGGTAATAGTCATCACACTTGTCATCAATATAGGGCGTTGATCAGACACTTAAATAAAAGCGTTGGACGCGTGAAATTTTTAAAAATGTGAGGCGTAGCATAACCGTATTAAGGTTCAGTTGGTCTTATATATGACTGTCAATAGAAATTTGACGCGTCCAACGCTTTTATTTAATTGTCTGATCAACGCCTAGATTGATTGATGAGGAGCGTGATGACTAGAACCTAGGACCTTTCTAATTATTTTCTAGCTTTTAGTATTATTATTACTTCATGTAAGTATTGTTTTCAATAAATCGTTTAACTAAAAATTTTTTTTAAATTATTTTATTTTTACGCGCAAACGTAAACGTATACGCGTGTGAAAAAAACACGGCTATTGTTCCGTCTCTGAGCATGAAGAAAGCAAAGAGCAAAACCTTGCACAGAAAAGTGATAGCAATTGTTATGTTATGTTGCGAACTATGTCCTGTTTTAGAGCGGAGCAAATAGCACAATCAAAACTCCAAACGAAATTTATTGCAGCGGGAGCGAAAAAGAAAAAGCTCTGTTGTGCAGAGCAGAGGAAAAAAATTTTGCAGAAAACACACTTTTTACTGAATTTTTTACGAGAAATTACGCAATCAAAATTTAATACTTTTGAAATACAAGTAAATCCTGGAAAATAGAGCTACCGAAAAATTGAGGTTATGTGGTTGGTACATCATGGCATATGATTTTTTTATTTGGCCAACCTTAATACTGTGTTTTCTTATCGATTTATTAGTTGAGTATCACCTTATGTCGGTCTCTATCTTTTCATAACCGCCCCTCTCAGAATTTGTTTAAAAACATCATATTTTAGAATTTTTTATTATAATCGCTCTATGTCACGCCAAATTGTACTGAACTTATGCTCGGATGGGGGAATTTTTTATATTTCTGAGGATGGAGTTTTCTTAAGAAAGTAGTGCTTTCTTTTAACAAAATCTGAAATAAGTTGTTTTTTGAAGGTTTTATGAGGTAGGACATTTTTGAATTAACCGCCAGGATAGGATGACGCAGCAGTCGATGTATGAAGCTACCACAGTACTGTTTTAATAGTGAAAAAGTTATTGGATGTGAAAGCAAAGTTCCAAACCTATATATCTCATAGGTCAACAAATAATTTCACTTGAATTTGAAAAAAAATATCATTTGATATGAAAAAAGTTCAATTTAATTTATTAAAGGCTTTATTTAATTTGAAAAATGTTTCATGAAGCCTAAAAGTTAGGTTTTACAAAAAAGAGCAAGACAAAAATACTGAGCTCGTTTCGTCTTACACGGCCCGTAATACAAAACCGTTTTTAGGTCGTAAATGCCCTGCAAAGTGGATCGGATTAATAATGTCTGGCCGCTGCTTTGCATTCTGATCACAACTAAGGCACACATACATACGTACCTGTATGACTGTAAGATAATATTTTTATAAAACTGTAACATAGGTTGGTGGCAGGTTTTTTATTCACTCGATACGTACCTGCAACGAGAGAAAGTTTTTTATTAATTCAAGGTTAGTATTTATTTGAAAACACTATCTTGATATACGTAGATTTTATGTATATCAAAAAATTTTTTGGAATGATTTTTATGTTAGTACTACACGCTTTTCAACTGTTTTTCAGAATAAATAAGAAAAGTGCAAATTTATTGAAAGAATGCCAAGTGATTTTCAGATTATCCATTTGTATTTCAGAAAATCTCAGTTTAATTTCAGAAAAGGTCAAATATGTTTCAGAAAAACCTGATTGTGTTTTTCAGAAAACCGCAAACGCATTTCAAAAGATGGTAAAAGTATTTCAGGAAAACCCAATTGTATATCAGAGGACCTCAAATGTATACCAGAAAATGCTAAAAGTTTTTTAGAAAACAAAATAATTTTTGCAAAAGAAACTTTCTTGTACAAAATACAAGTTTCCATTAACTTAAGAAAAATAAATTTGTGACTATGATTCGTGCTGCGGCAAAATGAATAGTGCTTTTAAATTTGACAACAAATATTTATAAGCTAGCGTCCTGAATGGCAGGTCTCTGTCAAGAGATCGGTGGAAAAGCATTGCTGGAAAAGTGTCATGGCTCATTAAAAAAGGAGAGGATTGGAAAAGGATTGAAAAACTTTAAATGAAGTAGACAACTTTAAGCAAAATTTTTACAGATTAAGACATTGTATACTCCGAAGTGCCACGTCATGTTTAGCTGTAGTAATTCCGGCTTAATGCTTTTGATTTTATTGTCAATGAAACAATTACGGTCATAAATCCATTATGTATAATAATTTACAAAAAAATAGAAAAAAACCAGAAGAATTTAAAATTTTACCTCAGCTGCATTTGCAGCAAAATATTGTAACGAATTTGGAGAAATTCCTGTTTTTATATACCTTTTGCTAACGTTCGAATCTCTTAACTGTCGAATAAATAACTCAAATATTCAGTATGGCAAGATATTCTTTATTTACACTACTTTGGCACTTAGTAGAACTTCACAATTACAATAATCGCGTTCTTCACTTATGCCTGTTAAAATCAAACTGATTGATTATCGCTTGCACAGCGCTGCGTTTATACTCTCAGTTAGGCTCGTTCACATATTTCTCCTAAGTTCCAGAATTTTCACGAACATGCCTTCTGGAACAGTCTTATCGCATACTTGGTTATTTAGTTACATATATATATATATATATATCTGTAGTTTATGATTTTCGTCTAGCTTTATGCATGTGTTTGTGTTTTGTGTAACAGTTTCTGCTCTTAGCTGATGATAACGTCATGTGAGAGGATTGTTCCTCTTTCTTCTTCGCTTCAAGCTGCTGGATAAGTGTGTGAATTATTCTTCGTAGCCTTCTATGTATGTGTGTAAAATGCCTACTATCGTTGTGTTTATTTACTCACGTAGGCATTCGCATACCCCAATGCAAAGAAAGAAAAAAACAGTTGATTGGAATGCCTGTAAGACTCTTCCCCCATTAACATGATAGATGGGGGATAGCAACGATTAAATGATCTTTCTCAGCTTAATGAGCATAGAACAACAAGACGAATCACCCCATGATATTATGCTAACTAATATGACATAAAACTTATGAGTGGAATACCGGTCTATATTGGCTGGTGTTTCGAAAAAATATATAAACACTTGTTTAAAGAAGGTTTCTTATTTATTTAGTTAATTGCCGCTTAACCTTTCAAACGATAATGGGCAAAAAATAAATACAAGGCGCCATTAACCTATAAAAAGATTAAAGCCGAGCTTCTCTTGGCGGAGCGGGACCTAAATATTTTACGCTGGCTCCCAACGCAAATCGCATCTGCGAGGCAAATGGGTTTTCATTGAGCTTTTCAGGGCAGAAATACGCTCGGAGTGGTTGACAAATCACTGCCGAGAGGCGACCCCACTTGGAAAAATTTACTTCGAATTGAAAAACTAATTTCTACATTTTTGTTGTTGCTTTGTCTGCGACCATGATCTTCGCTGTGGTAGGCGGAGCATGCTAGCACCACACCGTGGCGGCCACCTGAAGAAGGCGCCACATCAGCAGTAATAGTTTACATTTTGGGCTGAGGTATGCTGTTTACGTTAAATAATCTGAAAAAGCAGGCGACCGAGTTCTGAGGTAGTGCGCTCTTGAAAAAAAAATTATAATTGGAAATAGGCTGTGCTTCAATTACTTACTCCTGCAAAAGATCGTTATGCAAACTTTTTCTAAGATGTGGCATTTTCAATCGATTAGTTCATTAGGAAGAAACTCACTATGCAATTTTGTTTAAAGAAGTTTGATTTCATGCGTTCCCTGCAAATAGCAAGACTAAGTAATTTAGCTTATATATTTTATTATTAGATCGTCTTTTCTGGTATTTCCGCATGCGTGATTAACCGTGATTTTGTATATCCGTAATAAGGTCTCTGAAACTAAATCGCGTATTATTAAGGTAAGGACACCTTTGTTCAAACTTAGTGAGTTCGAAAAGCAATTATATTAAAATTAGTTGCTTTTCTTCACATTAATTTTTATATTCAGCTTGGTTTTGTCATATATATATAAAGTATCCTTAAATTACCATGCAGCGAATATGGGAGGCAGGAAAGCGAAGTTTCACACCACAGGTTTACTGACTACCTCCGAACTGGTGCTAGTCGGATGAGTTATTAGCCATAATTATAGCAAGAGCGCTGAAGTCGGAGATTTTCGTATTTTATTTGTCAATCAGAGGCTGCGAGTAGTTATTTAAGAGCCTCGTACGACTGATCCGTTCAAAACGTCTGGACGGAGGGAAATTGGCATTTCGTAGGACATTAACTGGTGTCGCCTTTTGACTGGATAGTTCTGCGTTAGTTCGGAGCTAATGCGATTCGCTGCCCGGTACAGATGTAACGGTAATAATCTCGTCCCATCAAACAAATTTGAGTATAATTGTCCTCCTTTACATGGGTTACCAGCAGTAATTGGAGCCTAGCTTATATACACCTACCGAAATTTAAAAAAAGTCGGTTTGGCGACCACGCCCCCTTAAAAAAATATTTTTAAAATCTAATGGTTACAAATACTTAACACCTTTGCGGTATACAACTAAATTCTGCTGATATTTTACCTTAGTAGCAATAAGACGAAAAAGACTTTGCAACCACCTAACAACTATACTTAACAAGTAAGGAAAGTTAAGTTCGGGAGTAACCGAACATTACATACTCAGCTGAGAGCTTTGGAGACAAAATAAGGGAAAATCACCATATAGCAAAATGAACCTAGGGTAACCCTGGAATTGTTTTGTATGACATGGGTATCAAATGGAAGGTTTAAGAGTATTTAAAGGCAGTGGACCTTAGTTCTATAGGTGGACGCCTTTTCGAGTACATCGCCATAAAGGTAGGACCAGAGGTGACTCTAGATACGCATGGGACAGAGTCTCCAATTTGTTTGTACGATAAAGGATATCTAATGAAAGGTATAAGGAGTATTTTTAAAAGCGGAGTGGGCCTAGTTCACTAGGTGGATAGATGCCTTTTCGAGATATCGCCAAAAAGGTGGACCTGGGGTGACTGTAGAATGTGTTTGTACGAGTGGGTATCAAACTAAAGGTATTAATGAAGGTTTTGAAAGGGAGTGGCCCCTAGTTGTATATGTGAAGGCGTCAATAAAGCATTCCAATCAACATGTTTCATCCCTTTTTTCGTATTTGGTATAGAATTATGACATTTTTTTCATTTTGGAAATTTTCGATATCGAAAAAGTGGGCGTGGTCATAGTCTGGTTTCGCCCATTTTAACACCAAGATAAATTGAGTTCAGATAAGTTCGTGAACTAGTTTAGTAAAGATATATCGATTTTTGTTCAAGTTATCGTGTTAACGGCCGAGCGGAAGGTCAGACGGTCGACTGTGTATAAAAACTGGGCGTGGCTTCAACCGATTTAGCCCATTTTCTCAGAAAACTGTTATCGTCATAGAAGCTTTGCCCTTACCAAATTTCATAAGGATTGGTAAATTTTTGTTCGACTTATGGTATTAAAAGTATTCTAGACAAATTAAATGAAAAAGGGCGGAGCACGCAATTTGAAATTTTCTTTTATTTTTGTATTTTGTTGCACTATATCATTACTGGAGTTGAATGTTGACATAATTTACTTATATACTGTAAAGATATAAAATTTTTTCATAAAATTTGACTTTAAAAAATAAAGTTGGCTGTTCTTCATCCGATTGTGCTAATTTTTATTAGGCACATACATAGTAATATGAGTAATGTTCCTGCCAAATTACAGCTTGCAAAACTTTGAAGTTACCTTCTTTTGTCCAAAATTTTACTAATTTTCTATTTTGCGTCATAAGTTCAACCCAGCTACCAAGTTTCATCGCTTTATCCGACTTGTATCGCGCTTTTCGGTTTTTTCGAAATTTTCGATATCGAAAAAGTGGGCGTGGTTATAGTCCGATATCGTTCATTTTAAACAGCGATCTGAGTGAGTGCCCAGGAACCTACGTACCAAATTTCATCAAGATATCTCAAAATTTACTCAAGTTATCGTGTTAACGGACAGACGGACGGACGGACGGACGGACATGGCTCAATCAAATTTTTTTCGGTACTGATGATTTTGATATATAGAAGTCTATATCTGTCTCGATTCCTTTGTACCTGTACAACCAACAGTTATCCAATCACAGTTAATATACTCTGTGAGCTCTGCTCAACTGAGTATAAAAATCGCTTATCTCGAGATCAATTTACAGACATCCATAGGCTCTTGAGCTGAGTTGCACAACAAATTAGAATGTATGTTGGTTATACATTTAGAATGAGCAATTAAATTTTGTATGCTCCTTCTCTTTTGCAACTCTACTACAAAAGATTTATGCTTACGCTTGTGCTATGTTTTGTAGGATTTGCTTGTTATTGCTATGTGAAGTATACAGTTATCGGAAAGCAATAAATGGGCGGTACTTCCGTTGATTGAAATTACTAGAAAAAGAAGTAAGAAAAAAAGTTAAGCAAACTCATTTCATTTGTGAAATTGGCTGTTTGTTATTTGTAGTTAGAAAGAGCAATGGTCCTAGGATCTATTTAGTACAATATTACTTGTTGTGAGTAAAACTAAGCCAACTATGAGAATTAAAATTTAAAGAGGTCAAATGAAAGCAACAACATGACGCTGTGAAAACGAAACTTGTTTAGAAGCTAGGACATATAACACACCGAGGCAAAGACTAATTTCAAAACAATACAGTAGCAACAGATGTATGTTATTCGTTAGGCTATGCTGTTGACGTAGATGCTATAAAGGCATTCATCCTTATTGAGGTCAAACAAGTGGTGAACGAGAAGAAGACGAAAACTTGCTTTCACAAAGATGGAATCGGCGCATTCATAGCCTTGACCAGATATAATTAGATACTAAGAAGGGTTTGCCAGTCTGAGACTATGAAGGGCTTTGCCTGTCTGGGCATAAGCACTTTTGAGTGGGCATTCGAAAAAAAAGACTTCTTCCAAAAAATCAGAAGTCACCATATATACATATACTTCAACCATTTGAGTAGCTGCAAATCAAAACTAATTACAAACGAAGAGGTTCCAGAAAATTTGTAATCAAAAAATGTAATGTCTTGCTACTTACACTACTTTTCGATGTGAATTTTATGTAGGTTGGACCATTATCTGCATGCTTTCTAGTTACTATCTTGAAGATATTGGAAAAGAGGATTTGAATTTATCAAAATCCGAAAAAATGTATGTGCACTTATTACGTTTTGATATGGAATTCCTCATCTGATGTATTTGTCGAAATCATTGACTGTGTCGAAAAATGTTGGTCCATCTTGAAACAAGGAAGGCCAAAATCGCCTAGGCTGTTAATTCATGACAATGGCTCTACGTTTGGGAGCTGCGCAGTTTTTTTTTATATACGGAGATGGGTGCTTTACCAGTAGCAACCGTTCAATTTCTCTTCAACGTCAAGTGCAAAAATAACAGATATTGGGTCGAGTGAGTGTGGGTTGCCATCCTCCTCTGCATCTGATAAAAATACCTTCTTAGCCAAAGCATCATCTTGTATTCGCATAACATGGCCTATCCAGCGTAGCCGCTGCGTTTCAATTCGCTGGACTATATAGATGTCTGCAAAAGCTCGTAAATTTATCACTAAACCTAATTCGGCACTGGTGAATGTGTAGAGATCCTTAAGTATTTCGAAGAACTTTTCTCTCGAACACTTGCAGAGGCGCCTAATCTGATGTGTTCAGTGTCTGTGCTTCTGCACGTGACTTCTAGAGCACGATTTTTGTTTACTTCTTAGTCCAAAGTAGCATTTATAGACAGGAGTGACTGGTAGCTGGATTTCAAGGCTGATGTTGTTGATGTTGCTGCTGGCTTTCAAATAAATTAAGTCTTTTAATATTTCAAAGTTATGGCTGCCAACAGTGACGTGGTTGCCAGGACGCAAGTGCGCTGACTCTTTGCTCGATGACAGCAAGTACTTCGGCTTGTCCCTTAATCGCCATCAAAGGCTTCTTTTCCACATCTTTTTCCAGTTTGGAATTATTGACAGTCTTTTCGATTACATCCTTTCGCCGTCTATGTTTTTTGTTTCTTGCTTTTGGTCACGCAGATGCCGGCGCGTTTTTTTTCGCTGCGACGAGATGGTGATGCGAGTCGATGTCTGGTCCTCGAATTTTGCGCACATCTTGAACACTGTAGAAATGCCGTCGATTTATCGCAACGTGGTGGATCCGATTGCGTTTTTTTCACTCGGGTTGCAGCCATATAACTTAATAAATATTTTTATGCAAGTACCTCGTGCTGGATATGATGATCATGTTTCAAGCACTGGCGAAGTCGATCGGCCTCAGTCCATTAAGAGAGGTTTCATTCTGTGGGTTGAGCATTCCGACCGTGGGGCCTAGCATACCTTCTTTCTCCGCGTTGGCGTTAAAGTCGCAAAGCACGGCTTTTTTATCACGCGAGGGTAGCGCTCTTATGTGCTTTCTTCTTCTCACCGTGCTTCTCTCGATTTGGTAAATGTGCGCAGAATTAAGAGATATTAAAGAACTTAGCTTTTATTTGGATATCGATGACATATTCTCCCACGTGAGTTAACGATAGCAATAAGGACGAAGTTTCTCTCCCACCACGAATCGGACAGCACAATGGCGCTTATTCTCATGAACAATCGAGTAATTGTTAACATTTTATGATAATTTTTTCCATATTCTGCCCACAGCATTCCTTGCCTTCATAAGGAAAACAGCCAGCCGTGCATTTGGGCTAATCCCTTTAATGGAACGGACATTCCAGGTACATGCTATCAAATCATAATCCTTGTAATGTTTGCATTGGTCGTATGTAGTAGAGCGTTGTCTTTTAATCAGAGGCTTGTAGTTTCTTTTAATTTGACTCTGCTTTTGTGTGGCTGATATACCAAGCCCAGCGTACAACCCCTTCAGCCATTATCCATCGTATTAATGAAATGCATACAATACATACATACATACAGCATGACAAAAATAGAAAAACAAATCCTAACAACTGAAAAGTGAAGTCCGACGCTATTAAGTGAGACAAACTTTATCCATTAGCCTAATCGTAGTAAACTCATGGTTCAGTTGAAAATTTACAGATTTTTTGTGTCCTTAATTACCAATTTCGTTACCCATGTAAATATTACTGTTTGGAAATGCAATTGTTTTTTTACTAGCACAAGTATTTATAGCAATTCGAGATTTATCCGTTCAGAATTGTTTCATTGTTTTAAACTGAATATGGCTCATCAATAATAAGCTTTTTAAGAACTTTTATTCATTTGGTTTGTATTGGCAGCGAAAACTTATATTTTTATAAATTTTTTCTCGCAACATTCCCATGAGTGCATACTGATGCAGTTATTGACAAAAAGTTATGGTTAGTCAGAAAGGATTTTATTTTTGAATCGCATGGGACGATTGAATTTTCAGACAAGGTTTAAAGCGAATACAGTACTTTAAAAAAAAATTTTAATAATATGATATACATACTACGTTTAAGTAACGATAGGCATATAGAATATTGGGGGATAAGGCGGAGCTTTCACTACAAATTTTGTATGTGTCACTGCGTGAAATCATATAACTAGTGGTACTTATGCCTCTTTTTGCAGTACTTGGTGTAAGCTAGAGCTTACCTAAGCTTTGCTTAAACTCTGGTCAAATTTGGAAACTCTAGTGTAACACTACTGAGACGTTTTTCAGTGCATCGGTTTAAGACCGCCTTTGGGGTTGTCTCTCTATGGTTTCTTTATTACCTATATAAATTATAGATAAGGCAACAGCTGCTTTTGTTTACACCAACACACATAGCGAACAATATTTCTCCAGCGAAATATATATCTATATCAGTCCGTGGATGTGATACATCCAACATCCTTATTTAATTATTCTTAGACCGATAATGTTCCTTTGATTGATTCCAACTTCATTCTTCAACATCACTATCCAACCTTGAGGAAATTTTGTCTCCACGTCGGAACCTTCACTTAGGCGTCATTCTTAAATATTTTTCGACCTTGAGAGATGTTGAGAATACACCACAAAATCCATAGCTCTTATCGTCGTGTAACATAAACACCTAGTTGATTGCAGTACATGAGGCGTAATTATCAAAAATGATATTATATATCATTTATGTTATTTCGTGAATAATACTGTAGTATGGAATCTTGCATTCGAGTCAGTTATAGAACCAAAGGTGGGAAAATAAGAGTTTGTCACGTACAAGTAATAGCATTTTTGTATATTTATCATTCATAGTTGGGAAAACTTTAAACAACGGACAGTCAGGACGGACCAAAGCGACAGCTGTTCGACTATACCTTGTATATCTCTCAAAGCCTCTCTTCAGGGATGTGGTGATTTGAACCCCGTACTCTACGATGGGTGAAGTGTTCAATCTAACGCCTTCAGCCACGTCATGTCTTAGTTGTTGTAACCTTATCCAATTGCCTTCTTGCATATTTTCTTTACGTTCATAGTGATATACATCGTTATGCTCGCATCATATGGTGAAGTTATGCGTTGGTAATAAGGCGGTTCAGAGAAACCTTGTGTTTCTTTCTTTAGTTCTATTTATAGAACTCAACGAATTAACCAGTGCTTGTCTATTTGTGTATGAGTTTTAAGCGCGTATAACCTTATTGCTTTATATGTATGACAACCTTTATTTGAGGCAATTTTTAATTTCTATCATTATTTATAATTTGGGACAAATTTAATTTGTTTTATAAAAATTCCCTCTTTAGCTGAGTACGCTATGATTCTAGAGATTGAGAGCCACTATTTCGAATAACTCTTAGATTTGTGCACAAGTATGTCACCTAGTTATTAACCTGAGATCTAATGTACTCAACCCAATAGTCTTGTTGTATATCGACGCATTTCGAATGATGCAATAACTGGTGTATGATAACTAGAGTTTAACCCTGGCAAGATAGTGACGCTTAAGCTCAGATTAAAATTCAGTTAAGGTAGACTGAAAACTGCATATTGAAGGTTATGCGTAGTTTCAAGTGACCAAACTGAGTTGAACTTTTCTACTAAAAGAACCGGCATTATGAGTTTGTAGACCTACTGAAAGGCACATCTACCACAATCGATACATTGGGTGAAAAAACAGCTTTCATATGCCTATAAATAGTATTACTAAATACACTGTACATCTTTTTCACTCAGTTTCAGTAAGAAAGTTGCAGTTCATATTTAGAATTTCAGTTAAGAGTTTTTCAAAATAATTACAATTGTCATTGAGCACAATATCAAGATCAATATTAGAGCTTCCTTTCTTATTCAGAAAGTTACATTTATGTCAGAAAGAGAATTGATATCAGACGCTGTAAAGTATACTTTTTAAGTATATCTTACTTTTTCAATGGCTGTGTTAGACATTGAGTATTTAGAGAATGACGAGTCCTTAACACTCTTGAAGAGTATGGTGAGCTTCCGTGCGTCTAATAACAGTGTGATCTGAAGTAAGCACTTTCAATTATCAGCGCGCTTTTTCAGGGTAGATTGCACAGAGAGGTTGAGGGTAGAAAGGTGGGACAATATGAGAGGGTGAACGTCTGAAGGGATGGATAGGTGATAGATGAACTTGTATTTAGAACTCTACTGAAAGAACTTTTCTGAGTTTTCACTGTAGAGCTTTTCACTATGACAGGATGACATTCGGAGTGTTTGCCAACACTGTCCCGGGGTGACCCCGCTTAGAAATTTTTTTCTAATTGAAAAAACTAGTTTCGTGAATTTTGATGTTTGCTATGTTGCTTTTCCCAGGCGTGAACCCAGAATCGTCGGTGTGGATGCCGCACCACGCTACCATCACACCACAGCGGCCGCCATATACACCTACATGGATCAAAAGAGCGATCGAATCAAAATTGCGATGTTCGTTTAAACGCGAAAACTGAATGATTCCCATTAGCACTATGCAATTAAATTTTAACAAAGTGCTTTCTCGCTGATAGTAATTCAAGTATGCAGTTTGGTAGGTAATGATTGGGATGCCCGAGGTACTCATATTTCAAAATTATGTCTTTGACCAGATCTATATATTAATACGCTAACAAATTTCCATACAATCAATTGACAGGCTGTTTTCGCATACTTAGAAAGTTTTTGTAAATTCGAAAATCTGTGCAACTATCGAAATTGCCATCTGTAGACGCATTATGTTCACAAACCCCCCTGAGTACATAGCTACAGATTCTCAATTGTTCCGTTCCTCAAATGTCTCATCTCTACATATGTATATATTTGTACACGCCAGCGGTGAGAGCACTACTGCTTCGTTCATTTTCTGTTGAAATAAAATATTGTTTCCCATTGTTTCCAATTACCTATATTGGTTTGTACCAAATCCTTAAAAATTGTTCTAAAATAATTATTAGCGCACAAAAAAACTTTAAAGAGAAGTAATAACTTAACCGGCCTATTTTTGGACAAATTTTTTTTACACGTAAAAGCATAGATCTTTATTTAACAGATTCTTTGTTTTTCAATTTTAGGTGCTTTAAAAAAAATGAATCAGAAATAATGAGTCAACTTTTATTCCAAACTCACTAAATTTATTTATTTATAACAATTAATGCAAATTTGACCCAGATTTTATGCTCATTTTAGATATAGCACGTCTTATAGTGAACAAAAAATAATAATTTGCTACAAAGATATTACATTAAAATTTTTATATTGTCTTCTATGCTAATTTATTTTGATATTTCTTATTTTATTTTATTATATTATCTTTTATTTCACTTAGTTTATTATTATTTAATGCAACTTGATTGAATCGGAAAATTTCACGTTGTATATTAACGACGACCCAACAAACGTTTCGATTTTAGGTCGAATATTGCATAGACAGTATATTACCCACTTTATTTATTATTAGCTAACTTTGTTTTGATTATATGCCCATTAATCGGATGCTTAGATCCCATAATCCTAATTTGTTTATGACGCTTAAAATTATGAAATCAATTTTATTTTAGTAAATATGTTTGCGTGAATAATTTCAATGTTTTTGTTTTGTTTTCTCTAATTTATTCTGCTTTGCTATATCTTAGTATTATATCGTTCACAGACGATATTTTTATGGTAGATATGGTCATATATATCCATCTCCATTTCATGAATATGAATGTTTACAAATTTAATACAAATTAATTACGTACATAGATCTCAATGGGAATCCCACATTAAATATCCGAATATTAGAATCTTCATATTTCCACAATGATAACATTAAAACCCGGGAAAAGGTCCAAGTGCACTTATTACTATTGCGTTTTTATATGGAACTGTTTATTCACATCACTTAATTTTTTCGCACTCTAAGTACTTTATTTTTTTTCTTTCGTTTAAATTTTTTTAGTAACTCTGCCTTCTTTCTCATTACATAATTTTTTTTATATTTTTATTTTTTTATGAGGTATCCTCTATTCTATTCGAATTTTCGTTTTGTGTCACACTTATGTACATACTACATATGTATTTATACAAAATTAAACTCGGTAAAGCGCCAATTGCATACCTAACGGGTGGCGTGAAATAGGCTAAATTCCTTAAGCACATTTTTTTCGTTTTTTAAACTAAAAGTTCGTGTTTTTGATTATGACACTATTTGAAGTAATGAGCGATATATGTATATGGGAGATATAGGCCTACTGGGGAACCGAGAACACAAACTTACTTCGGTAGCGACCAACGGGGACCTCCCGGGTGGTGTGGAAAAACCTATTTTTCAATTTAATGTCAAGTAATTTCACCTTAATTCTATGTCAATTTCTTTTGATTTTACATATTTTTATATTTTTGTTAGGAGCTCCATACCAAAAGGTTATAATAACATTTGAAATTTTGTAGAAAATTTAAGAAAAATACAATAAAATTACAATGTCTTAATGAAAAATTTAAGTAAGTTAGACCAGTTTGTTTATTTCCGCTCACTGCTTAACTATTAACGCATTATTTCACTACCCCCAACACTGGATGTATAGACTGAGTTGAAAAAAATAAGAGTTGGTCGAATTTCGACCACAGGTCGATACTAGTTCTTATTATCTAGGTGTTCGGTTCGATCCATCAAGCAGAAAAGGCGTGTATAGAAGCACCGTGTGTGTATATTCTACGATAATAAATAAACAGTTGTTCATTTATCTTAAATATTACTATAGGCTCTGGACTTACTAAGAGGACATTGTTTTCTGGCGTCACATTTTCTATACATTAGAACTCGTCAGTAACAGTATATGTAGGGAGTGCAGACTGTAGTAAGAAATGGTTAAGCATGTTCTATGCGCTGCGGTAGTTGTCAAGTCAGCAGTTAAGCTAGGTTCTTCTAGTATTTGGCAGAAGGATGAACTTATTTCATTACATAAGGCCTGGTAGCATATCGTAGTTGCCCGTTAGGTCTTCAAGCAAATCCGGATAACATATAGGACATATTAGTAAACACCTCATACCGTTGATTCATTGACCGGCCAGTTCAACGTAAAAAACGAAAATACAGTTTTTCTTATTAATATATTCTAGATATTCTCCAATTTCGACAGATTTTGCCCAAGTTAGCTTCCGCTTGAACGCTAGGTCAAAGCTTTCTGGTACCATAGTTCTCTTCTACCCATCGTCAGGGGCGTAAAGTTAACACAACTATATAAACACTATTACCAATCCTTCAAAGAAATATAAAGTAACAATGTATGGTTAGTGTTTGTTGTAATTGCATTAGTAGCTTGTATTGACAAAAAACAAAATATTCGCTTAGCCGGTTCCTGTTGCTTTTGTTTCACAATAACTATTTCCGCTTCCGTTTCCTTTGGTTTATTGCGAATTTCAGCTTGTTGGTCGAATGATAGAAAATAATACAATACCTATACATATCTACATAAGCATATGTATATATCGAAAGAACTGTTACCCAATAGAGGTAATTTGTGGTTCTGAACTGGTAGTCGATGCTGGTTTCTGTGCAAACATGAAGTTAAAAAACTTTCCTTGCTTTCGTAAAAGAAATTTTATACGTTTTCATATGATAAAAACCCAAGCAATTACCCTCGAGCACGTGATACCAGTTTCATCATAACCACTAATTGGCGCTAAACCGCTTTTGTGATTTTAGCGGTTTCGTAACAAGTCACGCCAGCTACCTTTTATCGCGGTAACTGGCGCCAATTCGGTGCTCAAGGGGGCTCTAGTCTTCCTCCACCTGCGTCTCTCAATTTAGTGGAAGTTTCCCCCTTCCCCTGCTACTAAGCTGCGTTGTCGCTTGAAATACCTTCATCGCCTATTCTCATAACATGACTTAGCGAGCGAAGCCTTTGGATTTTTATTCGCTGAACTATCGTCTTATCTGCATAAAGCTCATACAGCTTATCCTTATACCTCCTTCAACGCTCGTCGTCGGCATCAGGACTGGACCATAATAGCAGTTCACAATTATATACAAGAATATTATTTCACATATTATTTGAGTGACAGAAATAATAGCAGAATCGAATCTGAATTCTTAAGAGCGTCTTTCCGTTTATGCCAATATTATGTTTTAGTCCACAGTTTAACTGATATGTATGAAATATCAGTTCAGATATAGAAATGAAACCCGGATCAAAGGTTAGACAGAGATACTTAACAGTTCGTTTAGGCCCTTTTGCAGAAGGGCAAGTTATTTTTAAACTGTTTTATTTAGCTTGACTTCACAGGCCGGTCGCACGGCTGTTGCGTACGAATTTTGTAATTGAAATTTAAGTAACTTCCCGGTATTTGTGATCCGATTTGGTCCATATTTGGAACACATAATACATACATGAATAGAAAAGGAACTATGAAAAATTGCCGCCAGGCGGCGCAAGGATTGAAATATTCACAAAAATCGTATTTGTGTTCCGATTTGGTTCATATTTGGAACACATATTACATACAGTCCGGTAGAAGTGACATCAAAATATTTTGGAGTTGGAGGAGGACAAGCATACATGGCGCAAAGTCGAGTAAAGTCTTTGGAAGGATTATGTACTCAGTATTTAGATTTTAACAAATTATCAGGAAAGAGTCCTTGTAATAATGAGTCACTAAATGAACTAAATAGAATGAGAAATAATAGGCAATTAAATAAAGACTATAAAATTGAAAATAAAAGATTTAAAAAAGATTTTTAAGTTAATCGGTTTTATTGAAAACAGTACTTACATCAAATAATAATAATACTAAAATCTAGAAAGTAATTAGGTAGATCCTAGGTACTAGTCATCACACTCCTCATCAATATAGGGCGTTGATCGGACAATTAAATAAAAGCGTTGGACGCGTCAAATTTCTATTAATAGTCATATAGAAGACCAACTGAACCTTAATAAGGTTATGCTACGCCTCACACTTTTAGAAATTTCTCGTGCCCAACGCTTTTATTTAATTGTCTGCTCAACGCCCTATATTGATGAGGAGTGTTATGACTAGTACCTAGCACCTACCTAATTATTTTCTAGCTTTTAGTATTGTAACGAATTTAGAGAAATTCCGCGTATTTCTACTACCTACAGTTTAGAAATCTGTTGAATGAATGACTCCACTATTCAATAATGCAAAATGGCCTTTATTCAAGTACTTCACAATACTACTATTCTCGACATATAGCGTGATTAAATCAAACTCATTGCTGATTGCTCAGATTGCGGTCTTTTGTACTCTTCGATTTCCTCGTTCCATACTTGTAGGCGTTTCCAGAATTTACTTAGTTATCAGCTATAAAATTATAACTACATATGCACTCGTATAGCTTCTCATATGCGCGTGTATATGTGAGTCATACTTGCATAAATTATTGCCTACTTTTGGGAGTATCTCAGATATATGCATGTGTTTGTGCGTTGCTCTCCGCTGCTTGTATGGACATATGTGTAGACATAATGATTAATTTTGGTTATGTGCATACAAGTCACTGCTCAGTATCGACTTAGAGATTATTATCCTTTAGTGTTGCTAATATTGTCACAGTATTATTATTACTTCATGTAAGTATTGTTTTCAATAAAACCGTTTTAACTCAAATATTTTTTTTTATTATATTAGTCTAAGAGCCCGTGACTGCCAGACCTCCGTCATTTTATAAAAGTTGAAATTTGGCCAGTGCATACGTCCATCGTCGGTCTATTATAAAACTTGAGTCATAGTGGCTTTAACAGATATCGTGCAAAATTTTGCCGAAAAAATATACCTTTATTTCGTTATTTTATATAGACTGACTTTCATATATGGTCTTCGTCACGATAAAAGAAGCAACTAGCCTCAATGCCAGACACTTTCCATAGTGGCTTTGTCAAGCCAGACACTTTTTATAATGCAAAACTGTACATCTTCATAAGGTAAATACTTTTTCATAGCTGAAAGTTTTTTACGGCTAACAAAATTTCAAAAGATCTTTTAAAGATTTTGTATTCGAATTTCAGTATAAAATTTCTTCGATGTTCTTTGAAGTTTAGAAGGATTAAAAGCGTCTGGCTAATCAAAGCCACTATGGAAATTGTCTGGCAATGAGGCTAGTGGCTTCTTATATTGTGACGAAGACCATATATGAAAGTCAGTCTTTATAAAATGACGAAAGAAAGGTCTATTTTTCTGCAAAATTTTTGTACGATATCTGTTAAAGCCACTATGACTCAAGTTTTATAATAGACCAACGATCATGCTTCAGTTGGATTATGCACTGACGATATTTCAACTTTTATAAAATGACGAAGGTCTGGCAGTCACGGGCTCTTGCTCTATTTTATTTTAGCTCACAGTTGATTCGTAGCGTATATGTAGTCACCACCCTATATGTGGGAACAATTACGTGGTATAGTTGATATGAGCGAAAACAGGCAACAAATAAATTAATAGAAATTTGCGGAAGCAAAAAACAAATTGGCGATAAATTTGTACAAAAGAGGAAATGAAATGCCAAAGGATACGAAGTGAATGTAAAGAAGATGAAACAGATGAGGATTAAGAGGTAAACAAGCAAAAACAGAGAAAAGAAAAGATTAGAAGTTAAAACCGAGAAAAAGGCAAAAAGCGGACGGCGTTATCAATTTGTTTGTTATCAATGAGCTCTCGTTTTGTAATAGGTATGTTACCGACGAGTTACATATGATTTATCGAAGTGTTATACACTTGATTTCATTAACAAAAGTTAACAAAAATTTACTTACATTGTGTGGACGAGTAATATAATTATTTTGGAAAAGTTATCGATTTATTATCGATTATTAATTCAAAGTTATATTAATATCAAAAACCTTTCGATGTGTTTTCGAAATTTTATCGACTTATTGTCGAGAATTTTTGAAAAGTTATCGATTTCTTACTGGAAAACTACCGGAATTATACTAGTTTATTTTCAGCGTTTTTGTTATCTAAAAGTTATCGATTTGTTATCGAAATATTATCAGTTAATGATTTGATATCGGAGAGTTATCTATGTTTATAGGAGTGTTATAAATTTTTTAACGGTGTAAAATCGATTTCTTACCTCTCATCGGTTTGTTGTGAAGCACAAACCAGGAAATTTTCACTACAACGTCGATGCCATGATGATCTGTAATTTTGCTGTAACAAGCCGAAATTTTTTGGTTAGAGTTCGGTTCTGAACAGTTTGGCAAACTATAAGTTAAAGGCCGAGTATCCAGTTCGTGTTCGATGAGATATTAATTAGGTACCTCTCGGCAGGTAAAGAACGTAAAGAAAATATTGTTATAAAATATATTTTCTCAAGTACATTTATGTCTCTGTGAAATATTTGACAATTCTTAAATGACAACCATAGTACATCTGTCTAAAGTGAAGTACATTCAGCGCTTTCCAAAAAACAACTGATTGTTCTAAAATATATTTTTTATTCCTGCCAATGATTGTTAACCTCCCTGCAGGGCAAATGCACTATTTTATTGTATCTGGTAGGTAGTATAATAGAAATTTTCTTTGCTTGAATGCGGAAGCAAATATCGCAATACAACAATGTAATTAAAAATGCTTGGAAATAATAATAATTGCAGCAATTGTCAAAGTAGCTGCAACCCAATTTATGTTTGCAACTTCAGTGACCTACAGCAATAATAACAAGCAAACACTTAATAATAAAGTAAATAGAAGTAACAATTAAACAAATTTCCTGATATTGTTATTGCTGAGAACTTGACTTTTAAAATATTTAGATTAAATCACAAACTTTTTTTCATATACAGTCAAGCGAGGCTTACATATATTCGGACCTGCTGATACTTGACCAGATCCTTTTTGTCTACTGTTAACTGCAAGTTCCTTTAACCACTAAGCCACCATGTCTGTCCTGAAGTTTTTTCACAGCACTTTGTTTATCCTTCTTCACTGAATGTAGGTATAAGTGAACATTACGGACAAAAGGGAAATAGGAACAACGAAATTTGATGAAATTTGGTTGGCACTTCTGGTGCTTGGACAATTAGAGCGATTCCGTCATTCCATATGTATTTGTTATTTTACACCTTCTGCCATCGTTCGAATCACTGAACTGTCGTATAAATAACTCAAGTATTCAGTATAGCAATATCTCTTTTATTTATAACACTACTGTAGTAGTAGTACTTCACAATTACAATACTCGCGAGCTTCACCATAGGCTTGATAAAATCAAACTGATTCACTTTTTCTCAGCTTGCGCTGATTTTATATCCTCATTCGCAAACAGCTGCTTATTTATTTCTCCTTTACGTATCTGATATTCACGTTTGTCTCCTAGTTATATGTGTGTGTATGTGTGAGTAATAAATTCAGCACTTGCTAGCTTCGCTGTTTACATGCCTTTGTGGCTGCTTACTTTATTGTTGTTGTGCATTTCTTTAGTAGAAGCAATGTAATGTATCGAAATGGTAATGTTCGCTTTAATATGAAATTAGCGCTGATCTGGTACACGTTGGAGTGCCGAGAAAATGTTTTTTCTCTCGCTCCGATCCCTTTTTATACCCAACGTGTATTTGTACACCAGGGTATAACTTTAGTTGTACAACGGTAGTATTTTGATTAAGCCATGTCTGTTCATCCGGTTCATTAACACGATTACTTATGTAACCATTTTGAGATGTCTTTGCGAAATTTGGTATTCTGGCTAATCTGTACCCAGAATAGATTGGTATTGAAAATGCGCGAAATTGAGCGAAATGTCGAAAAATGGAAAAAATGTATAATTCATTACTAAAGACAGATAAGGTGCTGGAACTTGATACGTGGATTGATTTTATGACAAAAAAATAAAAATTTTGGAAAATGGGCAGTGCCACACATTAGAAGAGGGACATTTTAAAGCTTCTAAGCATTAAGTCAAAAGCCGACTTTATAACAAAAAATATAAATATTTTATCTAAAAACTTTGGAAACTGGGCGTGGCACCGCCCATATTTATAAGATCAATTGGAGATTTTTTTAAGCCGTGAATGAAAAGGCAGTTGTTATTATTTATACATTTTGGTAAGTTAACAAATGGGCAAGCGACCATGCAAACTTAAAGAAAATATTATAACGATAGAAATGCAAGGTAGAATTTAGATGTGTGTATATTTCAGCAAAACTTTTTAATTGGATAGTAGTAAATAGCATCAAATCAATAACTTCCTACGAAATCCTAGCTTTTTTTTTATTCAAACTTAAGTTCCCTGGGCGTACTTTCAGACTTGGAGGCATAAGCAACTTTTATGTCTGTATAATTCGAAAAGCTGACCAAGAAGATTTAATGTGGTCGACCTAGACTATGGTGCTTGTTACGTAACGTCATGTATCTATATTCGGCAAAGTACCATTAACATCTATAAAAATCTCCTAAACTTTGGGTGATTGTCTTTATCGTTATTAACAACAACAACAACAACGAGGTGAATTAATTTCATGCCTTAGTCAAACTTGCGGATATGTATAGAGATTTGTCTTAATTTATGTATTCAAATATCAGTTAGTTGTACAATAACTGAAAAACTCACACAAGCATATTTAGAATATTATTATTTTTAAACAATTATTGAACAGTCTACATGGAACAGCTCGTTAGAGTAAAAGCATACAAATAAACTAAATGTAACTCTCTTAAGTGCTGTTAAATAGAAATCCCGTGTGGTTTCGATTACAATTCTTCAATGAATTGTATGACATTTGAATGTCATGCACAAACTGCTAATTCCGAGATTTCTGATTCAGTTATTTCACTAGGATATGGATGCGAGCGGATTTTCTATAAATTTACCAACCAAAAAACTTGCACATTTTATAAGGCGGCCGCCGTAGTGTGGTAGTTGCGTGAAAAAGAAAACAAGTTTTTTCAGTTAGAAAAACAAATTTTCTAAGCGGGATCGTCCTTCGACAGTGATGTGGTGATCACACCGAGTGTATTTCTGCCATAAAAAAAGCTTCTCAATGAAAACTCATCTGCCATGCAGATGCCGTTCGGAGTCGGAGTATAAAATGAAGGTCCCATCCCAATTTGTTGGAAAAATTAAAAAGGGGCACGACGCAAATGTAAGAGAAGCTCGGCCTTAAATATTTTCGGAGGTTATCGCGCTTTACATTTACTTAATTATTATTATTATTTTTAGGCCGCGATACACCGCGACCCTTATTTCGATCTATTGCCTTGACCTTTCAGCATATTACTCTATGTAAAGGCTTTTAATGTACTAAACTACCCCTTCAGTTCTTTTACTCCATATCACGAAAAGACAAGGAGTCGCGACCTCTAGATTGGAGTGCCTCTGCCTTGCCAGAGCGACGTATTCACTGATAATGCGAATCGGCGTCTCATCCGTAAGCGCCCGAAAGCGACAGATTTGTGTGTAGGGTAGATTAAATTACTAAGGTAATATGTTGTTGTTATCTTTGTAGCGAACAAGACATTCCCCGAATATTTTAGGGTGCGTTATCCTTGTTGATTGTCCTTTGCGTGATATAGATCTGGTACGTTCTAGTAACAAGCACAATTGAGGTATAAGCCCGACCACCTCTGAAGCGATTAAACATGACCACATGAACCTTCTGGGTCTATTCGCCCATACATGAGGAACTTGGGGTCGCCAGAGTTTCAGCTTGTAAAGGAACAGTTTTCTCAAATGTGGACCTTTGTGAGTTCACAGAAGGGCTCTGGATAATAGAATGCAGCTTTAGCATCATGCTTGGGCAGGTTGCCTGCATGTTCATTACTTTCATTTCCCTGACTCCTGGGAACCCATTCTAACAAAAACTTGTTATTGACTCCCAGATCATAATAAATCCTATGATTTAGAATTGATTGTGTAAGACTTCCAGGCACGCAAGACTGCCTGACATAATGAGGATACTTTTCGAGGATAAGCCCCTCGGTAGATATTCTCTACCACAGGCTTCTATTGCTTGGATTTCTGCATGGAAAATAATGGAGCAGCATACCATTGTCATCGATTTCAAGAAGTTTGGCCCTAAGATGGCAGCTTCAATTTTCCGTCTATACCCAGAAATAAGAAAATACTTTTCGCAGATCCTTGGTTTTCTTCACTGAGTATCAAATTAGATTTTTAATTTTGGTTCTTGTTTTCGAGATATTCGTACATAAATAAAAAACAAATTTATTTGAAGCAAAACAGACTCCGCATGCATGAAAGTTGTACTATAGGCGCGGGAGAGACCCTGGGTAAGAATGACCAAATTGTTTCCAAAAAATAGTTACACGATTTTTACTTGGCATGTCCTTCATAAAAGCTCATGTGCATTAAAGTGCATTAGCGCTAATTGAAAACTATATCATTGCTCTATAACACGATGTCAAGGTTGTTGTACACGCATCATTGCCAACACATACATAAGCTATTTTTATACTCAGCTGAGCAGAGCTCACAGAGTATATTAACTTTGTTCGCATAACGGTAATCCGTAACGGCATAAACTAATCGAGATAGATATAGACTTCTATATATCAAAATGATCCGGGCGAGAAAAGAAATTCATTTAGCCATGTCCGTCCGTCCGTCCATCCGTCCGTCCGTCCGTCTGCCCGGCCGCCCGTAAACACGATAACTTGAGTAAAATTTGAGATATCTTGATGAAATTTGGTATGTTGGTTCCTGGGCGCTTATCTCAGATCACTATTTAAAAAGAACGAAATTGGACTACAACCACGCCCACTTTTTCGATATCGAAAATTTTGAAAAACTGAAAAAGTGCGATAATTCATTACCAAAGACGGATAAAGCGATGAAATTTGGTAGGTGCGTTGACCTTATGACGAAAAATAGAAAACTAGTAAAATTTTGGACAACGGGCGTGGCACCGCCCACTTCTAAAAGAAGGAAATTTAAAAGTTTTGCAAGCTGTAATTTGGTAGTCGTTGAAGATATCATGATGAAATGCGGCAGGCACGTTACTCCTATTACTATATGTGTGCCAAATAAAAACTAGCAAAATCGGATGACGAAGACGCCCACTTAAAAAAAAATTTTTTTTCAAAGTCAAATTTTAACAAAAATATTTAATATCTTTACAGCATATAAGTAAATATGTCAACATTCAACTCCAGTAATGGTATGGTGCACCAAAATACAAATATAAAAGAAAATTTCAAAATGGGCGTGGCTCCGCCCTTTTTCATTTAATTCGTTTAGAATACTTTTAAGGCCATAAGTCGAACAAAAATTTACCAATCCGTGTGAAATTTGGTAGGTGCATAGACTCTATGACGATAACTGTTTTCTGCGAAAATGGGTGAAATCGGTTGAAGCCACGCCCAGTTTTTATACACAGGCGACCGTCTGTCCTTCCGGTCGGCCGTTAACATGATAACTTGAGCAAAAATCAATATATCCTTACTAAACTTAGTTCACGTACTTATCTGAACTCAGTTTATCTGGGTATAAAAAATGGCCGAAATCCGACTGTGACCACGCCCACTTTTTCGATATCGAAAATTACGAAAAATGAAAAAAATGCCATAATTCTGTACTAAATATGAAAAAAGAGATGAAACATGGTAATTGGATTGGTTTGTTGACGCAAAATATAACTTTAGCAAAAACTTTGTAAAATGGGTGTGACACCTACCATATTAAGTAGAAGAAAATGAAAAAAGTTCTGCAGGGCAAATCAAAAGCCCTTGGAATCTTGGCAGGAATACTGTTCGATGGTATTACATATATAAGTAAATTAGCGGTATCCAACAGATGACGTTCTGGGTCACCCTGGTCCACATTTTGGTCGATAACTCGAAAACGCCTTCACATATGAAACTAAGGGCCACTCCCTTTGAAAACCCTCATTGATATCTTTAATTTGATACCCATATCGTGCAACAAATATTCTAGAGTCACCCCTGGTCCCCTTTATGGCGATATCTTGAAATTGCGTCCACCTATAGAACTATGGCGCACTCCCTTTTAAAATACTCTTTAATATCTTCCATTTGAAACCCATGTCATACAAACACATTCCAGGGTTACCCTAGGTTCATTGTTCTAAATGGTGATTTTCCCTCATTTTGTCTCCAAAGCTCTCAGCTGAGTATGTTATGTTCGGTTACACCCGAACTTAGCCTTCCTTACTTGTTGTTAGATAAAATACTCATATGTTTTAAAGTTTAAACAAACAATACATTTAAAGCGTAAAATCTATTCTATTGAAAATTCTTTCCAATTCAATGTTATAACCTCATGTTTTATTGTAAATAATTTTAATATTAATTGAATATTATTTTTTATGAATGCATGTATTCATGAGTAAGTATAAATATAATGATATGTGAACATTTGGATAATTTTGATATTCAATGCTGCACTCATGCATACATACTCGTACATATCTGACGATATGACAAAACAACCTATTTCGGGTTAGGTAACGGCGATAATTTGAACTATAACTCAAAAGCTATTCGCAACTCGTCACTGTGACTTCCTATATTTTGTAGCAGCCATTTGGCGCTAGGGTTATGAATAAATAATATTGGGAGATCTGTTACGGATTTCTGTTAAAGGCCAAAATTTAACTTAAATCCTAACTCGAAATAGGTTGTTTTCTCAAATTGCAACAGATATATGAAAAATGAGCACATCGAGCATTCCATGGATAATCGTGAATTTTCGTCGCTAAATAATTTTAATGTACTACACCTCAACGTACAATTAAAATTTATAACTAGTATCAGCTTAAGAAAAACCAGTTAATAAAGTAGAATTTTGCAGCAAATTTCGAAAATCAAGTCGAAGGAAATAAAAAATTTTTAAACAAGAGATCCTACGGGTTTCAATGGCTTCCTAGTTGCAATTCTAAGTCGATAAGTGCATAAAATTATCCACCTCTTTACTTGTCGAACCCCTAGAGACATACTTGAACAGTTATTGTTATTTGTACACCCCCAAAACACCACCTCTCGCGCTTGTAGTTTACATTTGTAGAAAATAAGAAAATTGAAAAAAAATGTGGACTTCATCTTAAAGAATATAATTCTTTCATCTGTTATAACAAAGAGATTAAGTACTTAGGGCTTTCACTAGGATAAGCACCTTTTAGATGGTGTAATGGCTAAGCCAAACTCCAGAGCTCCCGACTATATCTCTGCGAACTCTAGAGAATTTCATCTACGTTTCTGCTTTTGTGAGGGTGGCGGGATTTCGGTGATCAAGAACGTTATATACTGGACTATGCAGCCAAAGGGTATACCCGGCTATACTTCAATGCAACCTTCCCAATATCTTGTGTTTGATAATAACGGAAAAACAAGTAAGGAAGGCTAAGTTCATGGTGCTGTAACCGAACATTAAATACACAGCTGCTAAATTTCAGCTTGCAAAACTTTTAAATTACCTTCTTTTAAAAGTGGGCGGTGCCATGCCCAGTGTCCAAATTTTTACTAATTTTCTATTCTGCGTCATAAGTTCAACCCACCTACCGAGTTTCATCGATTTATCCGTTTTTGGTAATGAATTATCGTACTTTTTCGGCTTTTCGAAATTTTCGATATCAAAAAAGTGGGCCGTGGTTATAGTCTGATTTCATTCATTCTAAATCGCGACTCTGAGATGAGTGCCCAGGAACTTACATACCAAATTTCATTAAGATACCTCAAAATTTACTCAAGTTATCGTGTTTACGGGCAGACGGACGGACGGACCGACATGACTAAATGAATTTCTTTTTTTGATATATAGAAGTCTATGTCTATCTCGATTAGTTTATGCGGTTACGGGGTACCGTTATGCGAGCAAAATTAATATACTCTGTAAGCACTTCTCAGATGAGTATAAAAAGCGAGAATGTAGTAACAAGCGAAAGAAGACAACAGCGCTGCAGACGTCGGACTAGGAGAGAAAATATTGCGGAAATTCAATGCGCTGTGTGATGGAACGGCATGAAATTTCAATCAAAGAAGAAGATTGAAGAATAGAGCCCTTGCGCTGTACTGCAGAGTATTGCGAATTATCTAACGCTTTGAAGCAGTGGTCGACCGAACAGACCAGACAGGTTATGGTGAGCACTTGGCATGTAAGGAGGGTTGATGTACGCCGAAGGAAGTACAAGATAATGGCCAGTGTGAACAAGAGGAAGCACCAAACAATCGAATGAAATAAATATATACCGTAACAATCTCGTGGAATGCTCCATCGTTACTGTCTGTTCCCATAGCTTATTCATTGAGCCATTATTAAGCATCCAATTCATCTCCGCTACACATTTGTGTTTAGTTATGATTAATATTTCTTTATGAATCGACATAAATTGCACATACATACATGTATGTATGCGCTTGTACATATAGATGAATAACAAAAGAATGATGAATAGATGAATAAGAAAAGAAAGAATCGTCATACTCCAGTGCATAAATTATTAGAATTGTGTTGCTAATGGAAACCGTATTCATAGTTTTTAGCTCATAGATATGTATGTTTATAACTCGTCACTCATGGCCGGAAAAATATCGCATATCAAATAATATGAAAATATTGCATAAGTAGGTTCAGTTGCTTAAAGGATACAAATGTGCTTTAGGCTGGGGCGATTTGGCAACTAAGAGCTGCGCGATAAAATAATAATTACTCTTCTTTCAAGTATGTATTTTGTCAATACTTGAAGCTAAGTGTTGAAGTTATTTGAGTTTAAGGAAAACCATTCTAAATATACATATCATACTTACACACGTAATACTTCGTTTCTCTAACAATCAATTTTTAAAATTTTTCCCAAAGACTCAAGATATTAGTTACTACGTGTTGATTCAACATGTTGCCTAAGATTTGTTTAACATCTGGGAATTAAAATCTGGGAAAAAATATATAAAAAGGGGAATGACTTACGGTGGAGTGTTGAAGAATTAGTATGACATTTGTGGGGATAAATATTTTCTATGCCACCAAAGTTGTAACTCTTCCATATTTGATGTAACTTGATCAGAGGTAAAGGTTTTGCCCGCGAAGGTGGGGCTTATACTTTAATTGTGCTTGTTACTGGAACGTACCGAACCTATATCCGACAAAAAACTATCAACAATAATAAAACTTCCCAAAACCTTTGGAAAATGCCTTTTTAGATCAACCGAAAAAAGACATCAACAATGGGACTTGCTTAGAAGCATGTTAACCAGCAGGAAGTTTTCAGTTAGAATACCCATAATGAGTTTACAGTCCATTCTTTTCATTTATAAAATTAATTTCGTTAGTAAAAGTTTGTACGAACTGCACATGATCTTCAAATCAAACATGGCTCCACGCCTTTCCTATTTAGTTGATATTGTGCCACTCTAGCCCTTTTTAATCTCGATCAAGTTGGGACGTTTGCGTTACGGCCGTCATACAAATCGCCCAGCTTAGTGTTCAATCATGTAGTTAGTTATTCCCATGTGTCTAAGTTATGTTAATATTTTTATATTACCATGTGTGATAATATACCATAATCATGTGCGGAAAATCATATTCAATTTATCATTTATTGAAATAAGATTTTATGACACATAGTTTATGCTAATATGGATAGATATCAAGGAAAAAATGATTTGATTGCTTTTTCTCCGTTCATATTTTCTTACGGATATACTCGTGGATAAGTCAACCTTACCCCATTATCTTTTTTATTAATTTATTTTGAAATTTTTTTGGTCATATTTTTCGAATATATGAATGTGAATTAAAATGGAACTTAATATATTATATGTCAGACTTTTTATATCCTTACTATAGTAGCGGGTCCCCTTCGTCGATGCTAAGAGCAATGGCGGGAGGGAAGTTCAGGCGGCTTGGAGCTACATCGAGGGACGGCTATCGGAGATGGTGGTCGAGCACCTGATGGAGGTACAAACCCCAGTTTCCTCCTTCAACTGCGAGGTGGTATGCCGCGGCTGCAGGGTAATCAAATGCGCGGATGGGTTCTCAAGGGAGTTTCTTGGGAGATGCGTTGATAAGATTAGCAACGCATTTGATGGACTTACGTTAGAGGTCATCCCAGCTCGGAGGTTCCCAGGCGCACATCTGGCTACCCAAAATGCCAAAGCTTAAACTGGATACACAGAAGGTAATACAGTGCCTAAAGCTACAGAACTCGAACGTCCCGATGGACGACTGGGCTCTGATCAACGTACGGCAACAACAAAAAAATAGCCAGCCCGTGCTGCTGCTGATCAGCAACGAGTCCGTGTACTTGAGCGAAGGGGAAACCGCCTGAAGTTTGGCCTGAGGGAGGCCAAAATGAAAGTTTTCCCCGGCGGCAGTGGCACCAGATAATAATCTGGAGGAGATTGACGACGCCAACAAGCTCCTGGTGGAGCTCAACCTGGCGGAGCTGGGTGAGGCTCAAATTAACCTGCAGCACTCAAAAGTCGCCTCGGATAACCTGCTGATCCTCCCCAGGGAGCAGGGCATTGATGTCTGCCTAGTGCAGGAACCATGGGTCTAGAGGTCACAGGTTATGGGCCTAAAGACACGAAACTATAACCTCTTTTACACACATGGAGAAGGTAACCGAGGGCTTGTATCCTCGTTAGGAATACTATCAATGTTTTCTTTTTACCTTAATTTCAGAAGTTACGACGTTGGTGTGGTCAAGGTCGAGTCAAGAAGCAGCCCGAAGCATGACCGTCACCTCGGCTTATATGGCCCACGATCGGCCCGCTCCTCCAGAGGTGGTCGCATTAAGTAGCCAAAGACTTTCGCCGAATAAGTCTGCACGTCCTTTGTTCTCAAAACGTTGTGAAAGGCTACTAGATATACATATACGGGAACTTCTAGGCGAGGCTCCACTTTCCGTGGCACAGCACGCGTACCTGAGAGGGAAGTCCACAGAAACGGCGCTACATGAGGTAGTTCGAACGGTGGAAAAGTCCCTTAATCGCAAGCAGTTCACTCTAGCTGCGTTTTTTGATGTGGAAGGCGCGTTTTAACAATGTAAGAGCCGAAGCGATTGAATCTGCCCTCGGTGGGGCAGGGGATGAGAACCACTACGGCTTTGGATTTCAACCCTGCTTCGTAACCGCAAAATAACAGCAGAGCTAGGCGGAGCTAGTGTTGGCAAGCAGGTATGCAGAGGCACACCACAGGGTGGGGTGCTTTCACCTCTGATTTGGTTGATCACCATAAATGAAATCCTAGGAAAACTTAACGCAGGGGGATTAGATCGTGGCGTATGCCGACGACGTGGCGATCTTGGTTTCTGGTCCTTTCCCCTCCGTAATTAGCGAAATCGTGGGAAAGGGCCTTGGCTAAACTCAGCAGGTGGGCACAGGGACGTGGCCTCAGGTTAAATCCCGACAAGACGGACCTGCTTCTCTTCACGAGGAAGTACAAGCCACCTGCCTTCAGGCTACCATTTTTAAACAGCCAGCAACTAACCCTGCCATCGAGTACCAAGTATCTGGGACTAACAATTGACTGCAAGTTGAATTGAAAGTATGCATCGAAAGCGGGTAGGCAAGGCCTGCATCGCCTTCTATGCCTGTAAATCAATGTTTGGTATAGAAGTGGGGACTCCAGCAAAGCATGGTACTTGGATGTACGAGGCGGTGGTGTGACCGGTGCTTACCTACGGTTCCATAGTCTGGTTGGAGTCTCTAATTAAGAGCTACAATCTCACCAGCCTGCAAAAAGTTCAGCGCACTGCGTGTGTTGGTGCCATAGGGACCGGACGCACTTGCCCCACAGCTGCTTTAGACCCCATTGTGCACCTGCTTCCGATCGACTTGCATATACTTTGTACATCGTCACAAACCGCACTGAGACTCAGGGAGTCTGGGTGTTGAAGGATACTCAGCAAGGGCATAGTAGTATCCTAAAGAAACTTCCGGATGGTACATGTAGTATCGAGACAGATTACTACTTCGCAAACTGAAGTTTCAGTACGGTTGTAATACCGCCATTCCAAGCAGGAACGAGAATAGAGAAACCCGGGCATAAGGGTAGACGACATCCAAATCTACACTGACGGCTCCAAGATGGAATCGGGAGTGGGGCCGGACTCTACTCTGAGTCCCTAGATTTTTCTGCATCATTCAGACTCCCATCGCACTGCAGCGTGTTTCAAGCAGAAATCCTCGCGATTAAGCAAGCCTGAAAATCACTGGAGGGCTTGAATGTAGCTGGTAAAGTTTGCATCCTGTCGGGTAGCCAAGTCAGCGATAAAAGCGCTTTCCTCGCTACACATTAACTCAAATTAGTTAGGGCTTGTAAGCGACTCATATCCCAGTTATCCACCAATCTAGAACTATGCGTTATCTGCGTCCCGGGTCATAGAGTGATAGAGGGTAACGAGAAGGCCGACGAGTTGGCACGCAGGGGACTCATCGGAGATGAGCGAGAAAATAACCAGTGTCGAAGTAGGCATACCCTTAGCAGTAGCTAAGGGGAATATCCAAAGCTTCTACTTGAAGAAAACACAAACAAAGTGGAATAACATCACCACCTGTGCATTATCAAAATCCATTTGGCAAAACTATGATAGAAAGAGGGCGAGAAATCTCCTGAACAAATCCAGGGCTAACACACGCAAACCGATAGCAGTCGGCACCGGTCATTGGGCAGTAGATACGCACGCGGAAAAGATGGGCATTCCGTATAACGACTACTGCAAATATCCAAATGCCAGGGAGACAGTAGGACACTTTATGTGCAAGCGTCAGGCTCTAGCTAGAGACCGACTAAGGTTCCTTGGAACCTCGTTTCTAGAAGACCTCAGAGGTTTATCTGTAATAGCAATCCCGATATTCTTAATTTTATCAACAACTCTGGCTGGTTGTAATACATTGACCGTAACATTCCGTAGGTTTTATACGAGTTACATGGCATCCAAACGGCTTTAAATAGCTACTTGGGCGACCAGGGTCGCAGCTATTTCACCTACCTACCTATAGTAGCGGGTGTGTCAAAATTGAGATATATTTTCGAAACGAGGAAAATATTGGTATTCACAATGACTGAAATCGAAAGTTAGCCACGCCCACTTTTCGATACCGAACTTTCGGAAAATGGAAAAATGCGATAATTTAAAACCAAAGACAGATAATGTGATGAAACTTGATATGTGGTTTGACTTTATGACAAAAACAGAGATTTGGAAAGTTTTTGGAAAATGGGCGTATCACCGCCCATATTTAAAAAAGAAGAAAATTTTAAAGATTTTTAACACGTAAATCGAAAGTCGTTGAAGATATTGTGTTGGAATTAGGTGCGCAGGTTCTCCTTACCATTATATACACACTTTATAAAATTAACAATATCAGTTTTCCTTACATACTTTAAATAAAAATTAGCGAAATTTCTAAAAACGTAAGGTTGAACTGACTGGTCCTTGAGATTCCCACATAGACCAAATGAGTCCGTAGTGTTGACAGGTGATTCGCTGTTTTGTTAATTTTCGACGGGGTGGAGAATTGATCAATATACTTCAACGATTTTCCGACATCCCTGCCAAATTTGATTTGAAGAAAATCTGGTTTCGGCGTTGTACCATCATCAGTTTAATTTTTGTTCTGCCCTGTTGTTGTCGTTTGTTTTATATTTACAGTTTGTAGGTGCATGAGCAGGGATTGTCAAATTGAATGTTTGTATATATGTATATAAGGATAATATCATCTCTAAGCCGATACTAAGCAGTGACTTTTATGCACATAAGCAAATCAACCATTATGTCTACACATATGTACGCAGCGGAGAGAAAAGCACAAACACATGCATTTATTA
Source organism: Eurosta solidaginis (assembly GCA_029619165.1). Lineage (NCBI taxonomy): Eukaryota > Metazoa > Arthropoda > Insecta > Diptera > Tephritidae > Eurosta > Eurosta solidaginis. Next base: position 38,668 of record JARSSU010047682.1, read on the forward strand.
TTACGTGAGATGCTCACAAAAGTAGGCAATCATTTGTGCAAGTATCACTCGCATATACACGCGCATTTGAGAAGCTATAAACGTAGTTTATAGCTGGTAATTTTATAGCTGGTTAAATAACTAGGAAATTCTAGAAATAGATACACCTAGAAATATGCTACCGAGGAAACCGAACAGTATATAAGCACACCAGCTGAGGCATGCCCAATCAGTTTGATTTCAACACGCTATCTGTTGAGAAGTAGAAGTGTTATTGTGAAAGTAGTCTAATAAAGACCATTTTGCCTTGTTGAATATTGGAGTTATTTATTCAAGGGTTTAGTGATTCGAACATTAGCAGAAGTTGCAGATAAGCGGAATTGCACTAAATTCGTTACAATTGGTGTCAGAAGAGGAATTGTTGAATAAATTCCGAAGATTTTGAATACAACTTGGACATGGCAAAGTTAAGTGAATTGAGGATCCAGCAACTGAAGAAGGAGTTGGAGAGCCGTGGATTGAATACAGCCAGCAATAAACTCGAACTTCAGGCACGACTACGAGATGCTATGGAGTCGGAAGGAATTAATATGGACTATAATGCCTTTCATACTGATGAGGACTATACAACAACGAAAATTTAAGAGAAAAACGAAACATCGCCGACAGTCACGAGCATAGACTTGAACATTATTTTGGCTGCAATATCTGCTCAAACATCGACGATGGAATCTCAACTGGAATCACAGGAGACACGTATAACATCTAAGATGGAAACACAACAAGAATCCTAAGAGAACCATGTAACTTCCAAGATGGAAGCAGAAGAAACGCGTATTTCAGAAATATTGACACAGATTTCATCTAAGATTGAAGCACAAGAGACACGAATATCCGAAATGTCGGCGCAAATTTCAGCACAGATATCATCGCAGATCTCTGCTCAACTGGAAGAGCAAGAAGGATGTATTTCCTCGAAGTTGGAGGCGCAAAATACCAAAATTTTACAACTCGAAGACAAAATTGATGCCGAGATTGCTATATTGAGAGGTCGTATACAGGAGTTGCAACTAAATCGCCCAGCAGTTTCAGCGAGCAATCGAAAGGTAAAGACACCATCCTTTGATGGATCTGTTCCTTTCCAAGTGTTTAAGATTAAGTTTGAGAAGACCGCAGCAGTGAATAACTGGAGTGCTGAAAATAAAGTTGCTGCACTATTCGTTGCATTGAAAGGATCTGCTGCTGAAATCCTACAGACTATTCCCGAGGGAGAGCGGCGCAACTACGAACATTGATGAGCGCTCTAGAGGGGCGATACGGAAGCGAACACAGGAAGCAGATATACCAAATACAGTTGCAAAACCGTTACCAAGAGGCTAATGAGACTTTGCAAGAGTTTGCGTCGGATGTTCAAAGGCTGGCACATTTAGCAAATGCGGACGCGCCCGTGGAATACACTGAAAGGGTAAAAATTCTGAGCTTTATTAATGAATACGGGATGTCGAAACGAAGCGAGCGACATACGCAAACCCAAAACCTACATTCGCAGGAACGGCATCTGATTCAGGAAACAGCGTCGCTTCTGTGTAAGCCAGTTTTCAAAGCATGCCGTGGGGAAGTGGAAAGCCAGACTGGGTGAACACAATATTGGAGGCGCTGAAGGGATCACAACAGAAAAACGAAGGAGTTATGAAGTGTTTCAAGTTCGGTAACCCAGGTCGCATTGCACGTCATTGCAGCACCGGTCCTGGTAGTTCCAATTTGAGTGGCCGTAAACGCAAAGCTGGAGGAGATGAGCAATAGCGTGCCAGATGTAAGAATCGAGAGCTAGCTCCAGCTGTTGAATGTCCTGTGATATGAAACTCGCAAATTGGAAGAAAATCGACAGTCTTACCGTCAGAGGAAATGTGGATGGCAAAGAACGTGTACTGAATGTAGATACGGGCGCATCTCATTCCTTGATCCGATCAGATTTGGTCAACAGGAGAGTAAAGCCATTACCTGGAGCAAGGTTGCGTACGGACACTGGCGAGTATAACCAAGTCCGGGGAGAAGAGATCTGTGAAGTCTTAATTGGGAAGGTCATGGTTCACACAAATATGTTGTGGCGGAGACTATTGATGAAGTCATACTGGGAGTGGACTTCTTAGATGACCACGATATCAGGATCGGTATGCAGAGAAGGACTTTTTGTTATAAGAACCAGGATATACGACTTAACTTCAGTTTGGAGAAAGGGTCCAGTTGTAATCGAATACTGGTGGAGAAGACTCAACAAAGACCGCGAAAGTCAAAGGCATAGGTTGATGGATCGAATGGCCAAAAAAAGCAAAATCAAAGGTATCTGCGAGAGAAGCATTGGCATTGACAAAACCTAATGGACGCACTAAACTGAGCGAAAGAATTTCGCAGAAAGAATGCACGGGGGGTTTCAAACCAGGGCACACTACTCTTGTGAAGCGTCGGAACGATATTGTTTATGCAAAGCCAATTTGTCAAGCGCAAGCTCTACGAAGTAGTTCATTGGCCAAACAACAGAGTGTGAGGGGAACGGACCAGGGTAATGAGTAGTACGATGAAACACAGGTACGACGAGAACAAAAACTGGGAAGGTTTCTTGGAGGGAGATCTGGTACTGTTATACAACCCTCACCGGCGGAAAGGTGTTCCATTCAAATTTCGGTGCAGTTGTGAAGAGGATCAGTGATACCATCTACCGCATAGAAACCATTGAGAAACCACGAAATAAAAAGGATGTTCATTTGGAGAGGCTAGCAGCGGTTAGATCGAGAGATTTGTGCTGATCGGGACGATCAGACTTAGGTGGCAGGACAGTGTGACGAATATTAGCAACACTAAGGGATACTATTATCTCTAAGCCATACTAAAGCTGAGACTTGTATGTACATAATCAAATCAATCATTATGTATACACATATGTACGTACACGCAGCGGAGAGGTAACGCCAAGCACATGCATATAACTTACTCTGAGTTCTCACAAAATTATGACAATCATTGTGGTGCAGTATCACTCACACATACACGCTGGTATTTATAGCTGGTAAACTAACTAGGAAATTCTAAAACAGAACCCCTGGAAATATGCCATCGAGGAAACCGAACAGTATAAAAGCAGCACCAGCTGAGGCACGACCAATTAGTTTTGATTTAAGCAGGCTATCTGATGAGAAGTAGAAGTGTTATTGTGAAAGTAAGTCTAATAGAGACCATTTTGCTTATTGAATATTGGAGTTATTTATTCAAGAATTTAGTGATGTTCGAACGTTAGCAGAAGGTAGAAGATAAGCGGAATTGCACTAAATTCGTTACAATATTTATGTATGTATGTTATGTGTTCATCCAGTAACGGGAGCGGTTTTCACAAATCAACTTTTGTGGTTAGCTGAGGCAAGTAGAAGTCAGTAATTTTAGTCATTTGACCGTTTTTTTGTGTTTCTTGGTTTGTTAGTTTCATTGTTTTGTCTCATTTATTTGTTGATGCGTATTTGTCTGTGACTACTTTATTATTATTATTTATTATTCTACCGTCGAATGTTTTTGTTTTGTAAATATTAATGTTTTCAAGTACGTCCAGCATATGCATTTTGCTTGCATGTAAAGGACCGTGTCTGTTTTGTTGATGTTTGCTAGGGAGCTTTTATTGTCAAACATATGACTCGCAAAATGGAAATTTAATATAATGATTTGATTCCGTGTTTTTTGTTGTAATCTTTAATGGGTTCTCTGACCCTGGTTCCTACTTATCGTCCTGTTTATCTTATGTAACTGTGATGGAACTCGCAATTGAGCTATATAGACGTCGTATAAGCTAAACGCACCCTCTGAGTTAGTAAGTCCTTAGTTTTCGCTCTAAACTGTCTGTAGTTTTTGAGCGTTGTGCTATTGTTTTCAATTATGAGTTGGCCTTTTAGCATATGTTGTCCAAGTGTTTATACTTTTCTTTTTTATTATTTATTTTTGTTCTCTATGATTTTCCTCTGAGTGTAGCTACTAGACCTTTTTATTCCCGTTATTCGCAGCAATTTTATAAATAACTAAAGCTCTCTCTTTTATGCTTCTTAAGTAAGAGGTGTTCTTCGAGCCTATGTACCAAATGTCTAATTCTGCTGTTCGTAATGCTGTTTTGGGTAGTTCCAGCTGCTATGCATTATTGTGTTGGTGTTTCATTGCTTTTCATATATCTCGTCAATTTTATCAGTTCTTACCATGAGGTCTAAATAGCTGAGTTGCCTTTATCCAAAAAAAATATAAATTTGTTAAAATCCTGGAAAATGAGTGGATCGGGCCCTGGTTTTGTGATGAATCCCGGGTAATTTTTTGGCATTACATGAGGTAGTATGTCAATATGGGTATCAACGAATGGTAGTTTACTCCCCATTTCTATTGAAAGTTTTAAGTAAGGTTGCTATTATGGTTTGCCACCTCACATTCTTTTTTATATTTCTTTGTATATCCACTACCATTTCGGAAACGGCTTAACCGTTTTTGAATCCAATTTGGTACATCGATGTAGTATTATATTTTAAGACTTCTCACCTAGGGCGTTGCCACTGAGGATATTTTCAAAAGTTTGCCTTTTTGGTAATCTTTTTGTTTGCAAGGCTCTTAAAAAATTTAATATTGAAGGTAGGTGGTATAACGCAGTTAAACGTGCGTTATAAAAAATCTAATATATGAGTTAAAAACACATTTACCTGTCCTAAAAGAAAATGTAACTAGATTTGATTAAGGCTAAGAAAGTGAACAAGTATTTAGGTTAGAAGGAATATATTAAAAAAATATTTGAATATTTTGAAAAATCGACTTTTGGCCAGCTAAGTTGATGAGATAACCCCACCGTGCATCAGTTGACTGTTTAAAGAGTTTTTATAGGTGAATATCATTAGCTTAATGTGAAAATGTGCTAAGTCACTTTTTACGAATTTTACAAGAGGCGAACACAAAAAATGAATAATTTTTGAAATAACCTTTTTTTACAAAACTGTGAATGAGGATACCTTAGTTGCAATACTTTTAAGTGTGAGAGCTTTGAGAAAGATAAATAAAAGTCATATATGCTAACGCAACTACTATTTTATGACTTAGCACAATTTCCGCACTCAAAACAAATGTTTTTTTTCCTGAATTAGCACTTTTTACTCAGTATCTTTCCCCAGTACTTCTCCCCATTTAATGATTGAAATATAACACTAAAACTATACATATCACTAAAATATGCTATTTATTTGTGAAAATATTTCTAACGGTTCTGATTTGAACTCTTTTGCCGGATGGTGCGCAGACAATAATTTATTTTAAATTCATACAAATGCTGTATTGTGTCTCATTACATAAAGACAACTGCCACATACTTTAACAACAAACTAAATGCTAAATCTCTTAATCGTTTTTCAAGATAGTAAAGACTTGGGTGGAATTTTTGACTCCAATTTCTCTTTTTCTAGTCACATTGATTTCTTTGTTTTAAAATTTGTTGCAATTGTTGTGTTCAGTAGATGTAACACCAGTGAGTTTAAGGACCCTATTACGTTGAAGGCACTTTATATATCTTTGGTCAGAAGTGGTGTTGCTCAATAATATGGAATCCTTTCTATAAATCTAACCCGTATAAAATTGAGAAAGCTCAAAAAATTTTTTACAAAAATTGCTTTACGTATGCTTCACTGGCCAGACGGCCTCCCATCATATACCACCAGGCACAAATTGCTTGGCCTTCAGGCTTTGCATGGCAGAAGAACTTTTATGTCACTCATGTTTGCCTATAATGTAATAAGCTTTAGCACGAATTGCTCTGATTTATCTAATTTGTTCATTCCATATATTCCACTTCGTGATTTCGGCATAATAGCTTATTTATCGAAATAACTCATAAAACGAATTATGATATGAATGAACCTATAACTAGGACTATACATCTAGCAAATCGATTCAATAGTGTTATTAATTTTAATAACAGATTATATAAGTTTAAGCTTGAATTCTATTCTATTTTTAACTAGTCTGTAAGAAAGCATGTAGTTGTCGACATGTAAGAATTGAAGTAGATTATGGTCAGCGCAAAGCATTTATCAAACACCAGAGGCATGTCTCAATTGGGTGAATCCAATATCAAGGGGTTGTGTTCGCAACCTTCTCAAGGGGTTGCCAGCGCAATATATAGCTTCTCCAACCCAATTTTCAACCTCATCTTACCGTGGCGAGTCCTGTTTCATTGACAGCCGAGGTTCTGGCGACCCCAAGTTATTCATGGAACTAGGGGTGGGGAGGACGGTATGGCCTAGAAGGTTTAACGTGGTCATACAAATCGTTCCCGAGATGGTCGGGCTAGTACCTTAATAGTGCTTTGTTACCGGAACGTACCAGATCTATATCCGTCAAAAGACCATAAACATCGGTAACACTCCACAAAGTCTTCGGGGGGTGTCTTTATCAACAAAAACAACAACAAAGTATGTACTTTTAGATTGAATGAATTAAATAAATAAATAAAATGCGTGCACAGGTTGCCTTAGCACATTCTTTTTAACAGCCGACGACTTACCACATTTACACATCACAGCATGTAAAATGAAAAATTAAAATTTTTTTTTGTGATCGATGTATTTCGTATTCAATGACTTAGCACATTTTCACATTAAGCTAACGATATATATTATTAATTCAATTTCACACATTCACTAAAAAGTAATAAAATTTGAAATGTACAGATATAAAAACACCCTTCGATACTTAATGATCGCACAACTGAGAAATGCACAACAATTTAGCTAAACAGTTAAGTAGAAATAAATGAGGGCATAAATTCTATTGTCTAAATTTAACTATTACTCTGAAGTATCTATCAAAATATTTAACATTCTCAATACCGCATTTTCTCGCCGCACGCTCATTGCAATTGAGAAAACCACAAAAAGTGTCAGTTAGCAATGCCATTTAGTTTATGTTGGCAACTGGACATGCTTTACGAATGCTTATGTACAACTGCTACTCTTATTGCTGGTCTTGTCATTGTCACCCATAGCAGAAGAATAACTGGTCACTACTGCCTCAACGCCATCATTCGTACACTTGACGCTCCACCAAATATAACCACAAAAGTCACAAAGTTGCAATTTCCAAGGAAAATCTAGATAAACCATTATAGGCGGGAACATAGCGGTTACTGCGTCCATGCTGAAAGCACGAATTGTTCAGAGAGTGTAGTTTTTACAGTTTTACAACCGCGTTCGTGTGAAAATTATACTTTTAATGATATTACTTTATTTTATTTTCAGCTATTTTTCGCTTTTGGGGTTCTTGTTAACCACCATTGAAGATGATGTATGCAGTGAAGAGAGAGGTGTCGTTGACTTTAGCCCTGAAGGAAGTACTAGTGAAGCATTCGGAAGATAAGTGGAATTAAAGTGCGAAAGAAAGCAAATTTAATGTGCGATAATTTTATAATTTTATGATTTAAGTGTTTAATTAAGTACATTGTGACTGGAAAGTTGTCCGCTGTTGATGCACTACGCTATCTGTCAGAATGGTCAAATACATAAAATTTGTAGTTAAGAAGTAGCAAAATGTAAGGCAGTCAAAGAGCAAAGAATATTACAAATGTTCCAGTAGCTGCCAGCATTTAATAAAGAATTTGCATACAACCACGAATAATAGGGGATCACATACTTGTAAAAGTACACACCGCAGTTTTTTATTTTGTACAAAAATAATTCAAAATTAAAACTGAAAAATTGCCAACAACTGACACTTTAAGCAAAACGTTTTTGTAGAGTTTCAGGTTTCAAATTATGTCCATCATTTGCAATACAAAATTTGACTAAAATTTAGAACAGTCTAAAATTTAGAAAAATAATTTAAATAAAACAGAATGGAATTTGCTCCTACGTCTCTTTGAGGCTTCTATTAATTTATTCATAATCTAATTACCTAAGCACCTGGGTATATCTTATATAAGTTTATATATGTGACCCCGTCTATGAAAAGGTGGCTTATGACTCAAAAAATTTGTTTGAACTTTTTCTGGTTTCGATAGGTTCGAGACGCTCTTTCACGTGGTGGAAACTAGAAAGTCCTAGCTTACTTAGAAGTGTGCTAAAAATGTATAGAAAGAAGAGTACCAATGAAATACGATGAAGCCTTTGTTCCTCGATGCCCTTTGGTGGCTGGTGAAGCATCCTCAGAATTTTTGATAGCATTTTTTCGATGGCGATGGAGCCAAAATGTCGGTCAGAAACTGGTTTGTGCTTTGCCTTTTGAGCATGACTGTTCATAATGTAAAAGAAAAATTACTAAGAAACTGAAGAAATGCATTGTTTATGTTGTTGTTGTAGCAGAACAATGTGTATTGTTTATCTTTAACAGCTGTTTCTCGAAATTTTTTGAGTCATAAGCCACCTTTTCATAGGCCGGGTCACATATAGATAGTAGTTAGAAGACCAGCATACGTCGATGTTCCCTAACTGCTGTTTATCTGCATGTGTTTTTAATTAATTCTCT
>JARSSU010047683.1:0-49976 GCA_029619165.1 Eurosta solidaginis
TCTGATTCATATCTCATACAAAATAAGATCTTCAAAGAGACGTAAAATTTCAACAAGTAGAATGGTCATTATTCAATCAACCATCCAACCATTCTTCAGGAATAGTTTTGACGCCAGCAGCGATTACACCCAATGCAATACCAGGGAAAATATACGAATTATTACCCTGACCCGGAGAAAAAGTTTTGCCTTTGTATGTAACAGGCGCGAAAGGTAAACCAGACGAGAAAATAGCTCTACCATCCGTATTGACATAAACTTGCTCAGCTGTGCACTCAGCTTTATTGGTGGATTTGATAGCGCAAAGATCACGGGTTTATCATTATATTCCGCAATTAAACGAAGAATTTCTGGAGTAAATGCACCACCAACAGCAGCAGCTCCACCAACATGGTTGGCTTGATTTTTTGTACAGCCTCGAGTAGAGTATCGACAGGTTTATGCTCATGCGCAAATGTAGTTTGTGTTCTGTTAAACTACCACTTTGGCCGATTTTTAACAACTAAACCACGGCCATCAACTAACCAAATACGATCGAGTGCCTCTTCGGCTGAGAGTCTTGCTCTCATCATTGCAATCTTGCAGAGATTTGCAATACCTAAAGCCGCTTCACCAGCACCGAAGAACAGAACTTTGTTTCCATGAGTGTTGTTTTGGTTAAACGTAATGAAGCCAAAATACCAGCAACAGCAACAGATGCTGTACCTTGGATGTCATCGTTGAATGTGCAATAATGATCACGATATTTGTCTAATAGACGGAATGCATTACTATTTCCAAATCTTCAAGCTGTATAAGACATTGACGCCCGAAACGACGTACTGCAGCCTACATAAATTCCTCACCACAGTCATCATATTCCTGACCAGTAACGCGCTTGTGACGTAAACCAATATATAGGGGTCATCGAGAATGCTTTGTGTCTTTGTACCCACATCCAGTGTGATGGGTAGACATTGACTGGGCTTGATGCCGGCCAAAGCGGTATACAGCGCCAATTTACCAACAGGAATACCCATGCCATTTGCATCCAAATCGCCAAGACCAAGAACACGCTCACCATCGGTGACGACGATAGCGCGGATATTGGTTTCGGGCCAGTTCTTAAGCACTTCGTAAACATGTCCCTTATCCTTGATCCTAATATAGAGACCTTTCGGATGTGGTAAATCAAACTGAACTTTTGACACGCCAATCCAACTGTGGGTGTATAGACAAGAGGCATCATTTTGGCAATATCAGATGACAGCACTTTGTAAAATAACGCTCATTGCGCTCGGCCAAACCGGAGAGGTACATATATTTGTCCAAATCATTTTCCAAACGTTCGAGCAGAATTAGCGCGTGCTTCACCTGCTCTTCCTCAGTTTTCACAACGGCAGGTAATAAGCCTTGAAAGCCAAGTATTTGACGCTCTTCAACGGTAAATGCCAAACCCTTATTGAATTATAAATTGTTATTTAATTCCTGTAGGGCTTTGGGAGGATAATAATGGTGGTAATTGGTTATTATCTTCTTTATTCTCCTTCTTAACCGACAATATTTGTTGCTGCTGATTTTGCGTTTGCAATGGCAAAGATGATTGAATCGGCGGCGATTCGACTCGCCGAAAAGATTCAAAAGGCTGAATGAAAAATGATTAAAATTTTTGATCACCTAAAGTAAACATATTGGAGTCCAATATGATTCCAAAAGATGATTGACAAACTATATTTACGTTTTGATCATCAAAGTATTCATATGGTTCATTGATTATCTCTTTGTTCAATGAACTCATTATCTAATCAGAAAGAGTAACCAAATTGCATCGAGATGTAGAGAAATTCATAAAGGTTTACTGATGGTTTGGTTGGCGCAAACGCGGCTTGAGAAAAAAAAGGGAGGGAACACCCACGGGTTTCAATCTAGAAATTGATTACAGTTAAAAACCCATACAATTACACAAGCCCCTTTTTGAAATCCTATCATACAACCTAAGTACTCACTTCAAAACTAAAAATAATATAAATACAATAACAAACGTGCATATTAGCTCACCTCTTACCCCACATAGACCATGCCAGGGCACCGTTATAGTGGAGGCCGTCATATTGCCCACTGGGATTGCATATGCAAGAGATGAAGCGTCAGTGCTGGTATTGCCATCCAACCTTAGGGCTGCATCTATTTCTACGGACATCTCTTGCCAACGTGCAGTGTATGTACTTCGCTACCTAAATTTTACGAAAATATAATATATAAATAATATAATCTAAGAAATTAGACGAATTATCTCATACCTTCAGTTGACCCAACTGCCGATTTTGCCGTACCGTTTCTCGTATGAAGGGATGGTGCCAGAGGCCCATCGGACAATGATTGCCGTAACAGCAATAGTTGACAGGAGACTGAAACCCAGTCTACCAGAGAGAAACAAGTCAATCTAGATAATGTTCTTATCGGTATAGGCTGGAACAGCGATAGAAATGGGGTTGGATGAGAAATTTTGGATTATTAGCTGAATCTAATATAGTTCACAGTCACGAAGACATCTTGATGAGGAACGCGAGCGAAACTGAAACATTCCCGGCACCAATGGCAATTACTTGGCTCACGGTTTTTTTCGTGATTATGATTTCAACGCGCACAAGGTTAAATTTTAAAAATATATATACTTTTCTTTAAGTGTACTATGACAGATAAAATTATAGGTTTTGTTATATAAAACCAATTAAACTAAACGCCATAAACACAACTTAAAATCATGCAGTTTGCTTCTACCGCCCAAACTGTCTAATTACCACTTGCGTTAATTTGTTCGAATTAATTATTGAATCAATTAATCTGTCATATAACTCTGAACGCAGGGAGATTTTATATAATTCTGATGATTGATATTTTGTCTAGACAGCCTGCAATTGAGCAACGTTTGCATGTAAATTGGTCGTAAATGATCACGAGTGTAGTGTGAATACCATTGCATTGTTGATGTCCAGTGGTTGGTGTTAAAACCAGTTGGTAATTTTGAATTATCTTTCAGCAAATGTAAAGCTAACAAGTAAGGAAGGCTAAGTTCGGGTGTAACCGAACATTGCATACTCAGTTGAGAGCTGTGGAGACAAAGTAAGGGAAAATCACCATGTTGTAAAAAGAACCTAGGGTAACCCTGGAATGTGTTTGTATGACATGTGTATCAAATGGAAGGTATTAAAGAGTATTTTAAGAGGAAGTGGGCCATAGTTCTATAGATGGACGCCATTTAGGGATATCGCCATAAAGGTGGACCAGGCCTGACTCTAGAATTTGTTTGTACGATATGGGTATCAAATGAAATGTGTTAATGATAATTTTAAAAGGGAGTGGGCCTAAGTTCTATAGGTGGACGCCTTTTCGAGATATCGTCCATAAAGGTGGACCAGGGTGACTCTAGAATTTATTTTGTACGATATGGGTATCAAATGAAGGTGTGTAATGACTATTTTAAAAGGGAGTGGGCCTTAGTTCTATAGGTGGACGCCTTTTCGGATATCGTTATAAAAGTAGTATTTTAAAAGGGGTGGGCTTAGTTCTATAGTGGAGCCTTTTCGAGATATCGCCATAAACGTGGACCAGGGGTGACTCTAGAATTTGTTTGTACGATATGGGTATCAAATGAAAGGTGTTAATGAGTATTTTAAAAGGGCGTGGGCCTTAGTTCTATAGGTGGATGCCTTTTCGAGATATCGCCATAAACGTGGACCAGGGGTGACTCTAGAATTTGTTTGTACGATATGGGTATCAATGAAAGGTGTTAATGAGTATTTTAAAAGGGACGTGGGCCTTAGTTCTATAGGTGGACGCCTTTTCGAGATATCGCCATAAAGGTGGACCAGGGGTGACTCTAGAATTTGTTTGTACGATATGGGTATCAAATGAAAGGTGTTAATGAGTATTTTAAAAGGGAGTGGGCCTTAGTTCTATAGGTGGACGCCTTTTCGAGATATCGCCATAAAGGTGGACCAGGGGTGACTCTAGAATTTGTTTGTACGATATGGGTATCAAATGAAAGGTGTTAATGAGTATTTTAAAAGGGAGTGGGCCTTAGTTCTATAGGTGGACGCCTTTTCGAATATCGCCATAAAGGTGGACCAGGGGTGACTCTAGAATTTGTTTGTACGATATGGGTATCAAATGAAAGGTGTTAATGAGTATTTTAAAAGGGAGTGGGCCTTAGTTCTATAGGTGGACGCCTTTTCGGAATATCGTCATAAAAGTGGACCAGGGGTGACTCTAGAATGCGTTTGTACAATATGGGTATCAAATGAAAGGTGTTAATGAGTATTTTAAAAGGGCGTGGGCCTTAGTTCTATAGGTGGACGCCTTTTCGAGATATCGCCATAAACGTGGACCAGGGGTGACTCTAGAATTTGTTTGTACGATATGGGTATCAAATGAAAGGTGTTAATGAGTATTTTAAAAGGGCGTGGGCCTTAGTTCTATAGGTGGACGCCTTTTCGAGATATCGCCATAAACGTGGACCAGGGGTGACTCTAGAATTTGTTTGTACGATATGGGTATCAAATGAAAGGTGTTAATGAGTATTTTAAAAGGGACGTGGGCCTTAGTTCTATAGGTGGACGCCTTTTCGAAATATCGCCATAAAGGTGGACCAGGGGTGACTCTAGAATTTGTTTGTACGATATGGGTATCAAATGAAAGGTGTTAATGAGTATTTTAAAAGGGAGTGGGCCTTAGTTCTATAGGTGGACGCCTTTTCGAGATATCGCCATAAAGGTGGACCAGGGGTGACTCTAGAATTTGTTTGTACGATATGGGTATCAAATGAAAGGTGTTAATGAGTATTTTAAAAGGGAGTGGGCCTTAGTTCTATAGGTGGACGCCTTTTCGAATATCGCCATAAAGTGGACCAGGGGTGACTCTAGAATGTGTTTGTACGATATGGGTATCAAATGAAAGGTGTTAATGAGTATTTTAAAAGGGCGTGGGCCTTAGTTCTATAGGTGGACGCCTTTTCGAGATATCGCCATAAAGGTGGACCAGGGGTGACTCTAGAATTTGTTTGTACGATATGGGTATCAAATGAAAGGTGTTAATGAGTATTTTAAAAGGGAGTGGGCCTTAGTTCTATAGGTGGACGCCTTTTCGAATATCGCCATAAAGGTGGACCAGGGGTGACTCTAGAATTTGTTTGTACGATATGGGTATCAAATGAAAGGTGTTAATGAGTATTTTAAAAGGGAGTGGGCCTTAGTTCTATAGGTGGACGCCTTTTCGAGATATCGCCATAAAGGTGGACCAGGGGTGACTCTAGAATTTGTTTGTACGATATGGGTATCAAATGAAAGGTGTTAATGAGTATTTTAAAAGGGCGTGGGACCTTAGTTCTATAGGTGGACGCCTTTTCGAGATATCGCCATAAAGGTGGGACCAGGGGTGACTCTAGAATTTTTTCGTACGATATGGGTATCAAATGAAAGGTGTTAATGAGTATTTTAAAAGGAGTGGGCCTTAGTTCTATATGTGGACGCCTTTTCGAGATATCGCCATAAACGTGGACCAGGGGTGACTCTAGAATGCGTTTGTACGATATGGGTATCAAATTAAAGGTATTAATGAGGGTTTTAAAAGGGAGTGGCCCTTAGTTGTATATGTGAAGGCGTTTTCGAGATATCTACCAAAATGTGGACCAGTGTGATCCAGAACATCATCTGTCGGGTACCGCTAATTTATTTATATATGTAATACCACGTACAGTATTCCTTCCAAGATTCCAAGGGCTTTTGATTTCGCCCTGCAAAACTTTTTCATTTTATTCTACTTAATATGGTAGGTGTCACACCCATTTTACCAAGTTTTTTCTAAAGTTATATTTTGCGTCAATAGACCAATACAATTACCATGTTTCGTTCCTTTTTTCGTATTTGGTATATAATTATGGCATTTTTTTCATTTTTCGTAATTTTCGATATCGAAAAAGTGGGCGTGGTCATAGTCGGATTTCGGCCATTTTTTACACCAATACAAAGTGAGTTCAGATAAGTACGTGAACTGAGTTTAGTAAAGATATATCGATTTTTGCTCAAGTTATCGTGTTAAAGGCCGAGCGGAAGGACAGACGGTCGACTGTGTATAAAAACTGGGCGTGGCTTCAACCGATTTCGCCCTTTTTCACAGAAAACAGTTATCGTCCTAGGAGCTAAGCCTCTACCAAATTTCACAATGATTGGTTAATTTTTGTTCGACTTATGGCATTAAAAGCATCCTAGACAAATTAAATGAAAAAGGGCGGAGCCACGCCCATTTTGAAATTTTCTTTTATTTTTGTATTTTGTTGCACCATATCATTACTGGAGTTGAATTTTGGCATAATTTACTTATATGCTGTAAAGATATTAACTTTTCTTTTAAAATTTGAATTTAAAAAAAAATTTTTTTTAAAAAGTGGGCGTGGTCGTTCTCCGATTTTGCTAATTTTTATTAAGCAGACATAAAGTAATAAGAGTAACGTTCCTGCCAAACTTCATCATGATATCTTCAACGACTGCCAAATTACAGCTTGCAAAACTTCTAAATTACCTTCATTTAAAAGTGGGCGGTGCCACGCCCATTGTCCAAAATTTTACTAGTTTTCTATTCTGCGTCATAAGCTCAACTCACCTACCAAGTTTCATCGCTTAATGCGTATTTGGTAATGAATTATCGCACTTTTTCGATTTTTCGAAATTTTCGATATCGAAAAAGTGGGCGTGGTTATTGTCCGATATCGTTCATTTTAAATAGCGATCTGAGATGAGTGCCCAGGAACCTACATACCAAATTTCATCAAGATACCTCAAAATTTACTCAAGTTATCGTGTTAACGGACAGACGGACGGACGGACGGACGGACATGGCTCAATCGAATTTTTTTTCGATACTGATGATTTTGATATATGGAAGTCTATATCTATCTCGATTCCTTTATACCTGTACAACCAACCGTTATGCAATCAAAGTTAATATACTCTGTGAGCTCTGCTCAACTGAGTATAAAAATAGGGATGCAGCGGCAGTCCCTGATGGCTTATATGATGCTAAATCGTACTCTATCGATGTTAGTTCGAGGAAATATGGCCATTGCATGATGGTTATCTTCCACGTTGGCTGCTTTGGGAAAACGACTCAGAAATGTATTGGCAATGGACGCGACACATTTCAGTCAAGCGTTTTGAATATTTTTAATTCCATTTGTATAATATGCTTAGCAGAATAGGTATTGTCGGCTATGTACACAAAATCTCAATTGATGGTGGCACTAATTCGTCATATTATGCTGCAAGGAATAGTGCAGTAACGCCAACTAATTGCAAATTCTTACGACGGGACCTAGTCGACCTTGGTATAATTTGTCGTTTGTTTTCATTTGTTATTATTGTTTTACCAGGCAATGTTAAGGGTTGCCAAGCGACAACTACATATGCATCATCCAATGCTGAGGTTGTTGTCACAGCGAATTGTACTGGGTCGCGCTTCTGGCCGCATTCAACCATACCCATGACTAAATAGCACACGCATGCTATGTATCATACACCATACCTACGCACTATCATCTCGTGGCTTGTTCTCATTCAGAGCGGTGTTTTGGGTGCTTCACGTATCGTGAGTTGCCTCGCCGCAAGGCTTTGGTGATGTTGGGAAGGCACGTCGTCCCACGCCTGAGAGCACCAATCGCACTCTTGCTCGATTAGTCGTTTAAACTGAAATAAAAAAAATAATTGATTTTTATTAATTCTTTATTGGTTGGAAGATTATGACGGTAAAATAAGATATCTTTTGCGCACACATACCTTTGCGGTACAACTGCCTACGAGTGAATATGCCAGCACGATCACCACGCATCCATCGCGAACGCTCGTAGCTTATGCATTTCCAGCAGCAACAGACCCAACATCTTAGTCCATGGGTTAGTCTCAGGATGGCAGCGTGCCAGTAGTCCAGAGCACCCTCCAAATACAAATGTTTGTCCATGGTGTACCGTAACACTTGTATGGGTTTCATTCATGTTAGCACATCGAGTCCAGCTGTGCGTTATGGGATCTTAACATTCAACATCACTCATAACGTCCGCCATTTTCAGTGGATTTTGAACGCTTTGCCCGTATAGCAAGATGTGATTAAGAGATCAAGGTGTCGCTGTCGATATTGCGGATTTCGATAAGGGGACAAATCCCGCCATCACTAACAGTTCGTGTTAAAATCATCGCTTACCGCCGACAGAATTTGGCGATGAGCTGGAAATAAAGAAGAGAGACGTATTAGTTTGTGGGGTACATCCCCTAAATTCTGGTCGTCAGTGTTGACATCTTTGAAACCGAAGGTTAAGTTACATTCAGCCATCGCCATTGTCTCTTTGGAAGGACCTTTGCAAAATAACTAAGAGTCGCTAGAAACAGATGAAATAAGAATAAGCACCAAAGGCCCTCGCAGCCAGCGTGCTAAAAACTGTTAGGGTAATATTGAATAGTGCTCCCACAAATAATAAATTAATAAAAGAGATTGTGGCGCATAGAACATCATGGATCAGCGCTTTGCTCAACATCAGATGCAAGCAAAATCCAGCCAAAGAAATCTGAAACAAAATAAGAAAAATAAGATTAGTAGAGCGGCGAAAATTTAACCAAAAAAGACCATACTTACCCAAACCACGTTGTACGCTTTCGACTTGAAAATTCATTCAGAAATGTATGTATCCACATTTCCATGAATGACATTTTCTTAATGAACAGCACAAGGTTGCCACTCTACCACATTTTTAACTTAAGCCGGGAACGCAGTCCGCGCGATCCCATGGGAATACAATTCGGATCCGTGATATCCAACACACCCGAGTGTTAGCACGCGAAAAAAACCCAAAAATACATATACAAACGCGAAAATATAGACCGAAATAAAAAGGCGCTCTGGTTTATAATGGGTTTCCTTTTATCAAAAAAAAACATGAAAAAAAAATAAAATAGTTATTCTCCTTAAATCACTTTCCATTATTATTTTCATTACGAAAAGTTAAGCTTTCGTCTGATCTCAAACTTAGCCTTAGACTGTTTCTTATACTATAACGAAATAACTTTCAAATTACATAAGACCGTGAAATTTCCAAGCTTTTTCAAGTTTTTATTAGCTTAAAGTTATCTGTGGAAAAGCTAATTGGAGATTACGATACAATTTTCAAGATTAATAAAATAATTAAAGGAAAGTTCAGAAATTTTTATGAAATAGTAATTCAACAAATGAACTTTATGAAAAAAAACCCACAAAAAAAAATTAAAACGTCCAAAAGTACTTATCAGAGTTCAGGTCGCGTCAGAACTCAAACGTGAACGTCCTCAAAAACAACCACGACATAATCATTAGGTATCGTTACGCTGCCAAATTGGCAGCACCGCACAGCTGTCTGACTCCAATGAGTGCAGGAGTTATCAGTTGACAGCTCTACAAATTGCCACACTCGATAGTGTAGGCTATTCCCCGCCAGGGGGTTGTGTTGAAATCAACAAACACACCACAATTTGTGATTCTCACACAACATGGCCCGAATCAACACAAAGACTGTTCGCAGACAGCGAATAAAGGCCTCTTTACATCTGTCGCACATTTTATCTGCACGACGTCGCTTAAGGGACAATCGCATTCACCAGCTATCACCCTGCAAAAACGCTCTCGTCATTCCACGTCATTTGACTAGTCATTTTACGGTCATAGGTTATATTCATAGTCACATTTGCATGGGCGTGGGTAAGTTTTATGACCAAATTTTTGTAGGGCATTACAAGGAGCCGTAACAACACACGGGTTTACCGTGATATACCGTATATTGTCGCGTATTGCCTGCCTTTGGCAAACACCAAAAATATAGTTTGCCCTAAGTCTATATTTAATAATTCTTAATCTTACTATTGGTGGCTTTCAATATCAGCATTTTCATTCTGATGAAACTATTTTCAAAACGAAAGATAATTTTAGGCGTATGTCAATCAAAGTTTACTAAACCTAACAGTGGGTTCAACCACTACACGTCACTACATCGGCAGAATAACTTAACCAGATTATTCATCCCAAATAAACCCTTATCCCGAGTACGCCAACCAATAGGTCAGCCAGGATCGACCCCGGGTCTCCGGCAATTAGCCACCCAACCAACCTATGCAGCGATATTACTAAACGCTACCACTTCCAGACATGCCTGGATTTGCATTCAAACGCTCCAAAACCGAGGCACGCCCAACGCGTGTGCGATTGTGCCCAATTTACCGTGGTATGTCGACTGAGGAGCGACTACGTGCAATACTCATCCACCGCTATTGTCCCAACTGCCTATCGCCGTTCCACCGCCTGGAAATATGCCCCAGCCAAGACCGATGCCGACGTTGCAGTGAACCACATCATACGACGCTACATATGGACGAGGATCAGCCGTCGCCACCTCAAAGCAAGCACGACGACGACGATGCGAGCTCGGATGGGGTCCTCTCCATCCATGTCACGGAGCAAACGAAATCATGGGCCCAGCAAGTCGAGGAAGAAGAGGAAGAAGAGAGGCTGGCAATGCAGCAGAGGTAGCCCAATCGGGCAGCTTAGAAACGCCGCGATTCCGGCCCCCATTACGTCCATGAGAGACCTGAGAACCGCTCGCCTATGCACGGCGCTTTCGCGCGCTTACAAATCGGGGATGGCGCGGAGACACGTTCTTTCCGCCCATCGCACCGCCCTACTGGTAAACAGCGTGACGACGCGGAACCGCGTCCGTCCCGCTCGTCACGACAGTTTACTGGGAGGGCGGCCCCTAATAAGATGCACAACAACCATCGAGCTCTCGTGAGGCAACAACAAACCCCCACTGGCTTCAGGAGTGGTAGACTCCGGGACAATTTAGCGGCACCGACTATAACTCGAGCATTGATAGCCATCGCGCTGACAGCCATAGTCCGAATTGAGGCAGGAGGTCGTTTACACCTGGTCCGCGCCCTGTTAGATGCCTGCGCTCCCACCAGCATTATCGATGCCAATCTGTGCAAGGATCTACACCTGGAGCGTAACAATACCGCACGTCTTTCGAGGTGCACCGTCCTTTCTTCGAGGGAAGTATGGGGTAGCAGGAAAGATCACGACCAAGCCACCGTAATAGCAAACTATGCCAGGTAACCCCTCGGCAAATCTGGACCCGTCAGTAGCGGCCCCATTCCGTTCATGAAGCTGGCCGAGTCCGACATTTTACCGATCGTCGCCAGTGTTGCTCACTTTGGGCGCCGACGTCTACGCCAGTATTATGGTCGGAGGCACCCCCACGTCGACTGTCGGCGGGCTCCTCCCCAAGCCACAATTTTCGGCCTCGTCGTGTCTGGAGCCCACCCACTATAAAAACTTTAATTATACCACAAGGTGCATTTAACCAAGCAACCCCACGTACTTGAATACTAACGCTTTTCTTTTTCATCCACAGTTCAGCGAGGCTGCATTACTGCGAGCACGGTTGTCCGCCGGAGATCGTACTTACGATCCAACTATACATACACATCATAGTTTTAATTTATTTATTTTATCCTGCCTTGGGAAGGTTGCTGGCGTACTCACCAGTTTTTCCTTTTGCTCTTTCGAGTTGCTCGCCGCAAGGGGGCCGCCATGTTTAGGCCACCAGCCTAAATATTCGCTACCACCCTAATGCACTATTTTTTGGCAATATTATTATTTACCGGTAACGGCCCACCCCTGCCGAGCGCTAACTTCAAAGGGGAAAAACTCGACGAAAGTTAGCTATCGGCAGGTGGTGCGGACCTTTTTCGTTTTTAAATCTTTCTTTCTATTTTGGAACGTTCACGAGCCAGCAGCCAGCCCCAGATGAGTAGTATAAACCAACCATTTTCACACATTTTCCATTTTTTACTAAGTGCGAATTCCACTGTAATTAATATTTGAAATTAATAATTTGCATAAATGTGAATTTTCTAAGTGCACAGTGAATTGGTGATTTAATAGATATACTATATAGCTTTTCCGCATCATAATTGCGCTCATTTGTAAGCATTTGAATTAATAAAATTATAATTCTACGCTGTGAATTGCTAAGTGTAAACTTCTTATTCTTAACTATTTGCACTTCCTTTTTATTTCTTTCTGCACTACTGCATATTAAGTCGGAATTGCTATTCAAATTGTGAAATAATTAGTTTGTGAGAGTTTCATTTTTATAAACACATATCGTAGCTCGTCGCTAATACCTTCCTTTATATTTTATAAATAAACAATAATAAATTGTGATTACTCGATATTAACTTTCCCTTTTTATTTCTTTCATTTGCGTGCGAACGCGCCCCCACGACACGGGTGCCACATTCCCCCCGCAACAGTAATATACGTTGTCTATTTCAGAACCTCACCCGGCAGGAGTATTCCTGGGCCTCAACGAAAGGCCGTCAAACTAATAAGCAGTCGAGAGGTTCCTGCAGCTGAACTGCCTGGAGGCAATCAACAATTGCAGCATATTTATACCCCCTAAAGCTATGTTATTTGGAGAACGACACCGGCGATACAAAGAAAGTAGTACTTAAGCACCAGACCAACGAGGCCAGAGCACAGCATCAGCCCAGCGACAACCCCAATAAACACCGGATAGAAGACTGGCGGCGAACCATTTAAATATACATAATTTATATTAAGACTGTATGATAACCTTATGTGCATACATAATAGCGAATTTTTCTTGTTAGGCTAACCCTCCTTGGGAATTCCAGGAAAAAGGTGTTTAACTTTTTAATAATTCACGGCGTTTTCTTTTCACGGTTTAACTTCCTTTTCACCCACTTTCTAGCTTTGATTTTTTTTTGCTGCATTTTTTGTTTCTTTTGGTCAAATCAATATATTTAGGAAAAACAGGGAGGAGGAAGATTTCGATTGATATAATCGGAAAATTTGATTTCCCATCCTCTCCTTCTTCATTCCTTTTTTTTCTTCTTTGAACCACCTGTAATCCGGACTTAGCCCGGTTGAACGAACCAGATCTTCCCCGTGACAAGGCACTCAAAATTTTTTTCACTTCAGCTTCTGTGCACTTTTAACCCCATTTTGGGGTTTTTTTCTTTCTTGTTTCCTTATTTTAAACAATTTTTTCTGACCGCCGTAAAGCCCGAAATAGAATTGGCTGTTGTAATCCAGCCCACAACCGCATGACTAAAGGCGGAAGTGCTTCCAAAATACTCCTCTCTGAGATCCAGCCAACGTTAGGCATTGGAAATTAGATTATTCACTCATAAATAAATAAATGTAAGGCGCGATAACCTCCGAAGAGATCTAAGGCCGAGCTTCTCATCCAATTTGCGTCGTGCTCCTCTTGCTTTTCCCTACAAATTGGCCGGACGGGACCTACATGTTTTATGCCGACTCCGAACGGCATCTGCAAGGCAGATGAGTTTTCACTGAGAGCTGTTCATGGCAGAAATACACCCGGGGCGCTTGCCAAACACTGCCGAGGGGCGACCCCGCTTAGAAAAATTGTCTTCTAATTGAAAAACCTTATTTCTAAAATTTTGATGTTGCTTTGCCGGGGTGTGAACCCAGGGAATACGGTGTGGTAGGCGGAGCACGCTACCATCACACCACGGTGGCCGCTATTTATTAGATTATTCACTTAGCTTTTCTTTTAATGAGTCTTCTTTATGTACATATGTATGGATATATATATATAAAATTTTTAGCACTGCTCTCCTAGATGCGGCGCCTCATCGTGGGATAAACCGGTAAGTGCTAGCACATAAAAAATACCATAATTAAGTATATACATATACATACAATTACATATTTTATTTTTGCATGTTTTTCTTATCATACGTTTTTTTTGCTGCCTGTTGGAATACTAAGAGAGGGATTAGTTTGGGGATTAAATACCCAACAGCGGCGGCCATTGAACTAGAACCACTACCGAAAAATAAACGGAGTTATGATTGGATTTTATTTTTATTTTTTTTATTTTTTTATTTTTATAGTTTTATGATAGGCTCTGTAACTCCATATCTACTAAGCTCGATTAATTTTGTTGAATTGAAGCCTCACGTATTTGAAGTTCCCACCACTTACAAAAGTTTAATATAAACATTTTTTTTATGGATTTTTTTTGAAATTAACTTGCAAGGTAGTTTCACCTTTTCTTTTCTTCTTTGCACATAGGCAGGCCTAAGTGCACATATGCCAACTGCTGTTTATTTTTGAACGAGGAGTTAGTATAAGAAAATTATTAATACATATATGGGTAGATATAGAGTAGGTTAATATCTGAATTAAATAAAGGAATGTGAATATGTTTATAACGTTTTGAAGGAATAACCTTTGGTTCTGCTTTTTTGGATTTCTACCTTTTTTTTGATTAACGGGGTAAAGATACCATGATGCGTAGATACGATACCCTGTTGTTTGGTGTGGGCGTTACACAAGGGCGTAAGAGAGGACGTGGGTGTGCAGACAGACGTAGAGACAGGACGTTAGGTTGACCAGGGCTGTAGTGGACTATTAACGGACGGAGCAAGTGTTAGGCAAAGGGGCTTCGCTCGGTATACGGAGTCTAGCGGAGCCCAAGGCTACGTACACTACGTAGAAGTGGGAGGGCAGATTCCACCTGACCTGGACGGGCCCTCTTCTTTCCTATCTTTCTTTTCGCTTCCTTTCACGCTATCACCTTCCACAAGCATAGGCATGATTTACATATAATTTGTTTACGAGTACTGCAGGTGAGGCCGGTGGAAAAAAATATCAAATATAAAAACTTTTGATTAAGAATTTTAAGGAAATGTTTAATATTTTTAACGAAAGAGTATTTTTCATGAGATGTCTGCATTCTTAACCATTTATGTTGCATTAACTTGGGAACACGTGTAAATATGTACGTATGTACATACATATGCCAAGCTGATATGATACGAAAATATGTACATACATACATCCATACATATAAATGTACTCCCGAGCTAAACAACGCACAAATGCTATGTATTTACGTATGTGTTACATCATGCCTTACTCAAACCAATTTGCGCGCACATTGACAGCGAACAACCACACGGACGCATTTTTTGGTGAAAATGTTACTTTTGTTTAAACAATTTGGCTGATATAAGAAAGGAATGAAGTATTTTTTTTATGCAGACGAAGGTAAATATTTCAAGGTTTTACTGCAAAGTAGAATTTTTTAAATCCATCCATCCGTTTATGAGTTATAGTTGTGTAAACAAAAATTTTATGATTTTTTACTAAATTTTGGCAATTTTGCCACGCCCCTGTAATATCTACCTTATAATTATATTAAAAATTCTCACGTGGCTACGCTTTTAAATGCAAAAAACCGTTTTAAAATCGAGCATCGTGTGAAGAGAGCGTAAAAAAATCTTTAGCGACTTTATTTTATGAGATTTATAGATATGAAGATTCAATTGACCAACATGTCTTACTAAAAATTTCTGCGTTCTTCTTCGTCAGCTTTTGCTTTATATATACGTGTTTTTAATTAAAACATAGTCACTCTAGCACTTAATTAAGAATACGGAAATTATTTTAATTTTTTGTTTAGGCCATCAAGCTAAACCCAAGGATGAGCACGGCCAATGGTGACCCAGCCTAATGTGAACTATCTGTGTTTGCTTCTATCTCTACTTTCGCGCACTAACACCAACGGCTACATATGTCCGTGCAGGCGTATGTGTATGGGTTGGTGCGCGACTTTCCAATTTAAGTTACTTTCGTTCAATCACCCCTCAAACCCGCTTTCTGCGGAATTGAGGGGTGAACGCGTTTTATAAGAAAGAAACTCTCTCAATTCTTTTTTGGAAACCTCCGTGACAATAGCAGCCATCAGCCCTGTTATAGGTAAGATTTTCTTTTCTTTTGTATAATTAGCCTAAATACAGTAAATGAAATACACATTGTGAATTAGCTTTGAAATCAAATTATTAAATTCTTAAATTCAAGAATTTAATCTGCTGTGTGTTCCCTTCCTTTTTCTCTCTTTTTTCAACGAGCGCAAAAAACCCCTTGGGAACTTACTAGAGAGCTATCGAAGCCCCAAGAGGTTTTTTCAATTTTAAAATTACTATTTTCAATAGACAAACCACAACCAACTATTTGTATTTCAAACTCAACTTTGTATGTAAGTACAATATATATTTGACGTTTGTTGATCGCCGGCGAATTCATGCTTGATGGATTAGTGCAGTCTCATTTGAGTATACACGCATAGATGTCGCTAATATTTCTGTAACAGGCTTAAGAAGACCACAATAAACGGTCGAAACATCGACAATTAAATAATAAAGGCGTTTTTCTAATTATTTCAACTGAAAACCCCGAATATAGAAATTTATAAATAAAATCAAAACAGTCGGTAGTATCAATATTTACAAAAATACGAATGACCGATTATCATCACTATGCTTCAATAAAAAATAACTTGTTTTTCATCAATCAAAAAATTTAAATGATGAATAATTTTTTATATTATTTAAACTACTCTATAATATTTTAAATTTATAAAAAATTAATGATGAATTTGTCGTTAAAAACCTTTTAGTACTTTTTTTAAAGTTGGGTTGCAATAAAATCCGCCAATAGTCTATAGAAAGAAGTTCTACTATAAGCTAATTGAAACTAGTCGACATTAAGCTATGCCGAAGTAGTCAGCTAAAATTCATATCGAAGCTGTTTTACTAGAAATCATTTTAATAAGTAAGGAAGACTAAGTTCGGGTGTAACCGAATATTACATACTCAGCTGAGAGGTTGGGGACAAAATGGCTGGTGCATTACAAAGTCCAAAAGGAATCACTGTAAATTGCGAAAGACCATCACCGACACTGAAGGCTGTTTTTCTTTTATCTTCCTCCTTCACCTCCACTTATCAGTAGCCGCTTTTCAAGTCAAGTGTTGAAAACCATTTCGTACCAGATAGCGAGTCCAGAGTATCGTCAATTCTTGGCAATGAGTAGCTGTCCTTTTTAGTAACGTCGTTCAACTTTCGATAATCCAAGCAAAACCCTCATTTTTCCATCCTTCTTCTTCACAAGTTCCACGGGAGAGCTCCATGGACTAGCTGATGGTTCGATGACGCCACTGTCGCTCATTTCTTGTACAATTTGACTCACAACTTCCCGCTTTGCCAGTGGAACAATACGAGGAGTTTAACGCATTGCACTCGCATCTCCAGTGTCAATTTGATGTTTCACAACGTTGGTGCGGCCTGGTTTGGAGCCATCTTGGTCAAATATGTTGGCGTACTTTAGGAGCATTCGTTTTGCCTTACTCTGATAGTCTTTTCCTGTAGTCCCTCCGTCCATGCCATGATGTCATCTGAAAGATCAAATATTGTTAGTTGAAACGTCTTCCTGGAGCTGTTCACAATATATTACCACTTCAGCCTCTTGGCATTCTTCCCAAAATAGCTCCTCTGATCAGTTTTAGTGGCGAATTGCACTCATTGAGTACTCTTACCGGGATACGTCCATCTTGTTTTTTATAGCCGGGGTTTTTCCTACAACCCACAATTTGTTTTTCCCACAATCTCCATCAACATTTGCCCAGATTACTGCTTCTGATTTTGGTGGTATTTGCTGACTCTCTTCCACCAGCACTCGTTTACTGCTGTAGCCTTTCTCATAGCCAAAATTAAGTGGCACATCCATGTTCTTATATCGCATCGTCTTGCTTTGCATATCGATCTTGATGCCTTGGTCGATTAAGAAGTTCACTCCTATTATGATTTCATCAACAACGTCTGCCACTATAAAATTGTGTAGTACCGTGACATTCCCAATTGCTACTTCACATGCTACTTTCCCAATTACCTGGATGGCCTCTCTCGTGGCTGTACGTAATCTTGCTCCAAGTAATGGTCTTATCTTCTTGTTGACTAAATCTGATCGAATGATGGAATGAGATGCACCCGTATCTACAGTCAGTAAAAGTTCCTTCCCATCCACATTCCCTCCGACAATAAGATTGCTTGACCTTCTTCCAATTTGCGAGATAGAGATTATGGGGAATTCATTTGCGGGAGCCAGGTGTCGCCCCTTGCGGCTGACTCGGTTTAGTTGGAATTATTAGTGTTGGTACTGCAATAACGTGCAATGTTCCCTGGCTTTCCACATTTGAAGCATTTGACTGCATCATTATTCTTCTGCTGCGTTCCCTTCAATGCTTCCAAAATTGCCTCTACCCACTCTGGTCTTTCCACTTCCACACGATGGGCTTTGTAAGCTGGTTTACTCAACAGTGAGGCAGTTTCTTGAGTGGAGGCATGTGATACCGTTTCTGCGAATGTTGGCTTTGGGCTTGCGTATGTGGCTCGCTTGGTTGCGACATCCCGTATGCCATTTATAAAGCTCTGAATTTTTACCCTTTCGGTGTATTCCACCGGCGCGTCGGCATTTGCCAAATGTGCAAGCCTTTCGATATCTGAAGCAAACTCCTGCAAAGTCTCAATAGCTTTTTGGTAGCGGTTTTGCATCTCTATTTGGTATATCTGTTTCCTGTGTTCACCCCCGTATCGCCTCTTTGGAGTGCTCATCTATGTTTCATAGTTGTTCCGTTCGTATTCTGGAATTGTCTGCAAGATTTCAGCTGCAGTGTAGTATTGCGTGAAATTCACCTCACTTCAAACACGATTGATGTTACAAATATACTTACAAGCAAACGTTCATATCTAATTGACCCAGATAATCACCATGAGTTCATTCGCATTTGCCAAGTCGCCCAATATATTGATGCGTCATACCAAACTGCTCAAGCGGGAATCATATTGACAATATGTAGGTCAATATAATAATTTGCTGACAAACCATTTCTCACTATTGAGTCATGCACCTCTAGTATGTAAATATTAATGTAAGTATGAATATATGTATAGGTTAAGAGCGGGAATCATATTGACAATATGTAGGTCAATATAATAATTTGCTGCCAAACCATTTCTCACTATTGAGTCATGCACCTCTAGTATGTAAATATTAATGTAAGTATGTATATATGTATAGGTTAAGAACTTGTGTATAAATAGGAATGAATTTTATCAATAAATGAATTATTTTGATGTCAGCGCTGAACATTCGCGCACAACCAAACTCATTAGTATTGTAACGAATATTAGCAACATAAGGGTACTGTCATCTCTAAGCCGATGCTAAGCAGTGACGTGAATGCAAATCAATAATTCAATCATTATGTCTACACATATGTACGTACACGCACAAACAAATGCAGATATCTTATCTGAGATATGCAATTATAATTGTGGAAGTGTCGCTCACAAACCCGCGCACATATGAGAGCTATACACGTACATCTGTAGTTATAATTATAACAGATAACCAACTAGTAGATTCTAGAACAGAAGCGCCTAGAAGATGCAACAAGGAAATCAAAGAGTATAAAAGGCAGCAATAGTAGAGGCGCTACAATCAGTTTCGATTAAGCACGCTATCTCTCGGGCAATAGTAGAGTTATTTATTGTGAAGTACTTGAATAAAGGCCATTTTGCATTATTAAATATTGGCGTTATTTATTCAACAGTTTAGTGATTCGAACTTAGCAGAAGGTTGCAAATAAGAGGATTTGCAATAATTCGTTACAATTGGTGTCAGGAGAGGAATTGTTGAATAAATTCCGAGATTGGGAATACAATTGGACATGGAAAAGTTGAGTGAATTGAGGATCCAGCAACTGAAAAAGGAGTTGGAGAACCGTGGATTGAATACAACCGGCAATAAATCGAACTTCAAGCACGGCTACGAGATGAAAGACCAAGTAAGTATTCAGGAAGGATGTTTGATATTTCAAAATTTATTAAAAAACGTTTAATGATTAAAATCTAATTTTAGACAAAACTCTGTAAAGTAAAATCCAAAAAAAATTAATTTCAATTTTAATAAAATGTCAAAAATATTAAATTTGAAAATAATTTTTTTTAAATTAAAATGCTCTATTGAAAAAAAAATGTTTAATGTTAAAATCTAAAAGAATTTTTTGAAAAAAAAGATATTAACGGTATCGACGAAAATGGCATAAAAATTAAAAATATTTTGTAAATCAAAGAAAAACTAAATTATATTAAAATTCCCAAAATTCTTTTAAAACAAATTTTTTCCGTTAAGATCAAAAAATTTTCTTAGACTTTAATAATGTTAACTAAACAAACAAGTAAAATTAGACAAAAGAAAATAAAAGTGTACTTAACTATTAATTTGAAAAAATAAAATTAGAAATTTTTTTTAAGGAAAAATTTTAAATATCTAAATTAGAAATGAAAAACATCTAAAGTAAAACAAAAATTACAATTTTAGAAATAAATTGTTAAAATACCTATTAATTAAATAAGGTAAATTTATTAAAAATTAATGAAGGTCAAGAGTAAAATGGAATGTTTGAATAAAGATTAAAATTAAAGCTTAAATTAGCAAATTTTTTCCCCCAAGGAATCAGCAATAAATTTTTTTCCCTCTTGAATTTCTCTTTCAATCGAAATGTCTTGGTGGACAAAAATAGCCCAAGGCATAATGATAGCGATAGCTGGCTATGAATTCGGTAAAGAAACCTCTGAAGAGGAAAAAGTTGACAACAAATTGATAAAATATGAGCCACAAGCCCAAGTGGACACAAAAACCACAGACATTTGGCTAGGTGCTTTAATATGCACGATAGGGCTATTAATCATAGCGATAGCCGCTATACTTAAAAACTATATGAAATTTAAATATAGGCAACTGAATAACGTGCAACAGCGCGTCTGAAAATTTTTTTTTCTCTTCCAAATTTCCAAACTCAAAGTTGAGGAAGAGCAATAAACAAGTCAAGTATAAAAGTAACCTTCAAAATGTCGCAATCGACAGTAAAGTCAGCTTTTAAGCCCTGCCTAAATTCAACGGCAAATCAAGAATTTGCATAATTCCCTTGAATGCTCCTGATTCTTCAAAAACCAGTCATCGAAAGCAATTGCAAAAACTCACAGTAGGTCACATGGAAATACCACCACGAAGGCTAGACGGTAAAAACTTTATACCAAAAAGAATAATTATTTCAAATTATACTTGAAAATAACAAAACTCGCGCCAGTGGAGATATGCACAATACAAAAAAATAAAATAAAATAAAAACCAGCCCTAACAAGCATGAAAAAAAGTCACAAAGAGTAACATATAATATTTGCAGCAGAAGACTAGTCGCGCTCGTTTTCATCTTAGGATAGAAAAATGGTAGCGTAGAAAATTTTCAAGCAACCTGATTGTTGAGGAAGTTATTGACTTAGGACAATATTCGACCAGGCTGAAATAAGCCGGCAATCCAGGACTTGAAATTTATAAGGAAAAACACAGTTGTCCTGAGGGACAAATTGGTGGTTAAGATATTGAATATTTACTGCAGTAGGCGAATTTATAAAATAATAATTGGTACCCAAGTTCTCAAGATCAAATAATTGCACTAACCAAAGAGGTTGTGCATGTGACAATCCCGGTATAAAAATAAAAATAATTCTTCATAAAAGTCATGACGATTCTGTCTTGGTGGCCACCGCAGAAATCGCATGACATATAAGATCAGATGAAAAAAAAAGATATAATGCTGGAAAATATCGAAGATATAAAAAGAACATTTAAAGTATACGAAAAACTTTTTGCATCCACTGTACCTTCCATCTACCAATTAGCTGAACTCCTTCTACTACTACAAATCACCTTGCTCTTCCATCAATTACAGCTCTTCAATTGTCTATGCAGTTAGTTACAAATTTCATATTCAGCACGTTTAAAACTTTAAAAAAATTGTTTAATAAGAATAATAATGAAAAGGAAACGGAAATGTAAACCATTTTTACCTATATTCTTTGTTAGAAATACTATTTTAAAGAAATAAACATAAGTCAAGCCGGTTTACTCTAGAAATAGGCCATGTACTCTAAGCCTCTGTAGAATAGTAGATTTAGCTAACTAGGGAAAAGGCCTCTCGTAAGTTAAATAATAAGAAAAACATTTTTTATCTTAACTTATATACATAGAAATGTTTTGATAGGAAAACAGTTTTGCACAAGTTACTAAATGAACTATAGAACCAATAAAGATAAGGAACTAATTTAAACCTTCAATAATAACCAAAATACGTTAATCAAAAATCTTCTAAATATACAAGCAATAAACATTTAACGTTACTCACAAAAAGCACCAAACACAAAAACAAAAACAATAAAGAAATGTTAACTCAATATGTAAACATACAAAAAAACGAGAATCAGCATAATGTGTACTTCGCAAAGCAAATGTGAACAAATTAAGCAAAGAACACATAAGCAAACAATTCATTACTTATAGCATCAAGCTACCACTATGACATAAATTACAATTGAATGTGAAAAAAAAAGAAAACAGAATGTAAAATTTGGTAACACCAAGCAAGTTAACTGAATCACTAAAAGTAAAATGAAACAGCATGACACACTTTTATGACAATAGGATGACCGTATGTAGTTAAGAGCTCAAATTATATACGTTCCTCACTTAAAAGAATATAAACATACATCAACAACATATAAAGCAAATACAAACAGATATAAGACTAGGTAAACAAACTCTTCAATCGCAATAAAATTACAATAGAGAAAAAAAAGGGAAATAAAATTTTATAAACTCAAACAAAGAGTCTTACACAATTGTCCACATATTTATATAAGCCTCTTTTCCTAAGGCGGATGGTGTAGTATGATACAGTATGCCTTGTACGCCAATGCATTTTTGCTGACTCAAGTAACCACTTGAGTTCATTCGCATTGACCAAATCATTCAATATGTATGAATCATACATTGAGTTCATTTGCATTGACCAAATCATTCAATATACCGAATCACATTAACGGTATGTAGGTCACTACACATTATGCTGAATAACCATTATTTATTATGAAACTATGTACATTGTAGTATGTAAGCATTAATGTAATTATGTATGTATAGGTTAAGAAATTGTGTATAAAACAAAGAATTTCTTTAATAAAGAGGCAATCAACAATTGCAACAATTGTGATCCAACGCTACTCATCAGCGTTCGGCTCTTAAATCATTTTTTGTTCAACATTATTCCACAATATTCACATAAATCTTATTTGTGGTCCGATTTGGCCGACCTATAAAAAAACCGCGCTAGGTGGCGCAAGGATCGAGATATTCGCAAAAATCGTATTTGTGGTCCGATTTGACTCATATTTGAAACACATAATAAATACGAGAATGGAAAGCGACCTATGAAAAACAATCGCTGCTAGGTGGCACAAGGATCGAGATATTCAAAAAAGTCGTATTTGTGGTCCGATTTGGCCCATATTTGGAACACATAATACATACATGAATAGAAAGCGACCTATGATGTCCGATTTGGCTCATATTTGGAACAAATATTACATACAGTCCGGTAGAAATGACATCAAAATATCTTGGAGTTGGAGGAGGGACAAGCATACGTGGCGCAGTAAAGTCTTTGGAAGGATTACGTATTGAGGAGTTAGATTGTAACAAATTGTAAGGAAAGTCCTTGCAGTAATGAGTCATTAAATGAACTAAATAGATTGAGAAATAATAGGCAATCAAATAAAGACTAAAAATATGAAATTAAAATAATTAAAAAAAATGTTTTTAAGTTAAACGGTTTTATTGAAAACAAAACTTAAATGAAGTAATAATAATACTAAAAGCTAGAAAATAATTAGGCAGGTCCTAGGTACTAGTCATCACACTCCTCATCAATCTAGGGCGTTGATCAGACAATTAAATAAAAGCATTGGACGCGTAAATTTCTATTGATAGTCATATCGCACACTAACTACAAAAGAGTCACAACTTGAAAAAATGTAAATGTTCAGGAGAGAAGAAAACCGGTTTATGTGAAAACGTCTGTAATGTTATACTGAAATCCAGTTTTACAAAGAAGGATACCTTCATTATAAAATGAATTAACGAAATTTTGTTGTAATTATTTGTTTACAGACAAAATATATAGCAATTTTGAATTACGACTACTTCTAAGAAAACTTACTACTCGTAAATTCACAATTATTCCATCAAAGAAGGCATATTTCACAATAATACAAGCAACTTTACTCACTATTTACGTATAAAAAACCACAATTTTAATTAATACACAACAAAGTTAAACGTTTTTTGCAACAAATTATTCCAAATTTAAAATAATACACTTTATGCGTAAAAAACTGTTCACTTGTTCTTAAGCACATTGACACAACTAAAAATAGTACTCTTTAGTTGATAGAGCGCAAGCGATGCAATCTACACCAAAACTGGCATAACGGTAATTTTCCAGTTAAAGAAGAAAATAATGACAACGAAATTTAAGGGGCAGTTAGAGATGTGTACTGTGAATTGGTTTATGGAAAAAAACCGATTTTTAAAAATTTTAAGTTGTGGTTCGTTTGTAGTTAGTGTGCGATATATAAGACCAACTGAACTCTAATCACATTTTTAGAAATTTCATGCGTCCAACGCTTTTATTTAATTGTCTGATCAACGCCCTAGAATGATGAGGAGTGTGATGACTAGCACCTAGAACCTAACTAATTATTTTCTAGCTTTTAGTATTATTATTACTTCATGTAAGTATTGTTTTCAATAAAACCGTTTAACTTAAACATTTTTTAAAAATTATTTTATTTGAACTTAAGCTTGCCCAACCCATATACCCAATCAAAAAACTAAAACGTATTTAATTACACCATATTTAATGCTAATTTAAAAGGGGTTAGTCAAATTTATTTCACTTGGTTTTTAAAAAATATCGAAAGTTGGACTAGGTTCGGTTAGGTTACACTGGCCGGTCCATGAGGACCTGACATATGTATACTGAATAAGTCCGTAGTGTTACCAGAAGTTTGTTTTAATGACCGAATTGAAAACCCCTTCAAAAACCAGGACCTATGTTATAAAATAACTCCGTCATCTTGGCAAATACTAGAAGCTTCCTAGGACGTAAGCCACTTGCTGCTTCTAGATCCGACAGCTGTGGCACTCCTAACAGCTGGAGTCTTAGCCTGGAAAGCGCAGGGCACGAGCAGAGAACGTGCTCGATCGTTTCCTCCTCCAACCCGCACTTCCTACATCTGCTATCACTGACCAAGCCTAATTTAAAGGCATGTGACGCCAAAAGGCAGTGTTCACTCAGAATACCCGCCATGAGTCTACAGTCCTCTCTTTTTAATAATAGAAGCAACTTTGTTAGTCTAAGGTTGTAAGACCTACACATAATCTTCGACACTTTACAGCCCCGCGCTTGAACCCACGCCTTTTCTGCTTGGTCGATCATGAGCACCTCTCGCCTTCGCTTAATCTCGCCCAGTCTAATTGGGACGTCTACGGGGCAAGCTTCAAGGGATGCGCCCTTTTTAGCTAGTTCATCCGCTTTTTCATTACCATCTATTCCCATATGCTCTGGGACCTAATATAGATGTATGCTTCTCCCTGTCCAGATTCTCTCCAGAGACTGCTTACACTCTAACACGCATTTAGATGCTGTGCTATGCGAGATTATTGCCTTAATTGCTGCTTGACTGTCAATATAAAAGTTAACACGGTTGCAGGTTAAGCTATTCTCTTCCAGGGCTTCTACTGCTTTAGTTGCGGCTACTATTTACGCCTGGAAAACGCTTCAGTAATCCGGAAGCCTGTAGGATGGGTGTATTTCCGGATCAGCACAGTATACCGCAGATCCTACTCCTTCCACTACTTTGGAACCATCTGTGTACACATTTATAGCCTCGTCCGCCATTTGAGCACCCTTGCTTGCTCCAACCGTCCACCGCTATTGTGGCCTTAAGATCTGCCTCGAAGCGCAGATACAGAATCAGGTAGTTTGTTCGTCATGTGATTGATGACGCTATACTAATATGGCCGTATGGTCGGCACTCAAGCTGCCCCGTGGCACCGAGCCTGGTTGCAGTTGTTAATGCTATGTTCTTTGCTACCAGGTCTACAGGGGAAGGTGCATAATGGCATATAGTGCAGCCACCGGGGTTGTTTTCAGGGCACATTGATAGCCTGCATACCCCTTCTAATTTCCATAGTATAAAATAGGGCTTACAATCGCTGTAGAAGCCCAATGAGAAAGAGAGGGCGATAAGACTCACGTACACCCCAGCATTCTTTTACATGCATAAAGTACCGTTGAGGCCTTCTTCACCCTCTCCTCCACGTTGAGCTTCCATGACAGCTTACTGTCTAGGATGATTCCTAGATATTTTGTGCAAGGTTTCTCCTGTAGGGCCTTAGGTCTGGTCCAATTTGGGTCCTTGCACCTCTTTGTAAACAAGACCATATCTGTCTTCCCCGCGTTGACTTTCAACCCGACATTAGGTGCCCAGGTATGAATATTCTGAAGCACCCGATCCATCAAAGATCTAATCGTTGGAAGACACTTTCCACTTATGACAACTGCAACGTCATCTGCGTAAGCAGTAAGTTTTATGTGTCCCTCATCGAATCTCCTGAGCAGTTGGTTGATGACCAGCGTCCAAAGCAGAGGTGACAGCATCCCTCCCTGCGGCGTGCCCCTGTCCACTGATTTCGTGGCCTCGTATAATCCCCATTGAGATGTAATCTTCCTGCAATTTAGCATGCAGCCGATCCATCTGGTTGAGGCTGGATGTACTTTAATGTAATGAAGACCATCCATAATCGCCCATTTAGAAACATTATTGAAAGCCTCGGCAATGTCTAAAAAGACTCCTAGAGCATATTCCTTATATTCCAGGGCTTTCTCTATGCTTATTACCACCCTATGCAATGCGGTGTCTACCGACTTGCCTTTGGTGTACGCATGTTGTGCTGTGGAGAACAGCTTTTAATCCACGTTGGACTTTATGTACACATCTATCAGCCGCCCAAAGGTTTTGAGCAGAAATGATGTTAAACTAATGGGTCTATAGCCTTTGGGATGCACGTGACCAATCTTCCCCGCCTTTGGCAGGAAAGCTACACGAGCAGTTCTCCAAGAGTGCGGTACATGATTCAGTCTTATGCTCCCATCGAATATTATTTTAAGCCATTCCACGACCGCTCTACTTGAAACTTGTAGCATGGCCGGGAATATATCATCTGGGCCCGGCGATATAAACTTAGAAAACGTCTTCACTGCCCATTCGATCTTGGGGTCGGTCACCAAACCCGGCACTACCCGCTCCGTGATCGGAGTGCGAGTGCGGTCTGCTGGCTCTTCTAAACAATCTCCCGATGGGAAATGTGTATCGAAAAGCGCCTCAAGGGATTCCTCACTATTACGTGACCATTCTCCGTTTTCTTTCTTTATTAGTCCCTGGACTATGTTTCCCCTTGCTAGGACCTTGCTGTTCCGCTGGAGCACTCTATGTCCGTACAGAAACTTTTCCATGAGATTCTCCTCGCCCTGGAAATTTCACGCTTGTAGATCTTCAGTAGATCCCTATACTCGTCCCAACACGCCTGGCTTTCCTTTACCTGTCTTCTTAGAATACTCAGCTCATTGCTCCACTATGGCGGCTTTGCTTTTCCTCTGAATCTTCGTTATACGCAGTCATAAGCATCCTTGTTAGGAATTCATTACACTCCTCCAGTTCCTCCATATTGGCAACCTCTTTGGGTTGTCTCAGTTTTGTTTCTACCTGTTTCTGGAATTTAGTTCAGTTCGTTGACTTAGAGTTTCTAAAGGTTCCTCTCTTCTCTACCCTCTTTAGGAGGATGCTGAAGCTGATATACGCATGGTCGGATAAGGATGGTCTATCAAGAACCATCCAATTATACCTTTATATATCACGTTCGGAGCTCAATGTAATATCCAGAACATTGCTGGATATTGGACCAATGTATGTAGAGACATTTCCACTATTGGCTATCTGCAAATTGGTTTGCAGGATGTAACTAAATAGAGATTCGCCTCTCTCTTTCGTATCGGCTCCTCCCCACGCATTGTGGTGCGTCTATGACCAACCTCCCTTTGCGCCCTTCGTCCTGTACTAGCCTCTTGCACTCCATCGTTGGAGTCTGCGCAGCATGGGCCACATATCAGGATGCCAGAATGAATGCCTGCTTATTCCTTTCTCTCAACGGTCACCACTACGAGGTCCTCAGTAGGGTAATTAGGCAACATATATGAATGCAGCTATTTCCTTACCATTACTACAGCTCGCACCACCTTTCCTCCCGATGAGAGCCTGGATCAGCGCCACGTCAGACGAACCCTCCTCAAGGGTTTGGAGGAGTTCCCTCGACGCCACTTTACTGTCTTAGAGGTTTATCTGTAGGACTCGAAGCACCATTAAGCTATTTGTCCCCCTCCAGCACCTTCGCCGTGACTTCGTCGTCCTTCCCTTACCCTTTTGGTTTGGAGTATTCGAGGCCCCCTTTAGCCACTCGTAACTGTTGTGCCGGCTGTTCCTCTGTGCGACTCGCAGCACCATTGCCCTGTTGGTCCTCTTCTAACACCTTCGTGGTGACGTCGTGTACCTCCACCTGTCCTTTTTCGCGTAGGCTTTTGATGTCCTTTTCGACTTCGCCCACTTCTAGCGTGTTAGGATTTTTATCCTCGGGACTTCTTTTCCTGAGTCGCATGTAAATTTTGCCTGTACCAAAGGACATTTTACCAAAGTGCGTGTACAATATATCCTCCGCCTGCTTGTTTATTTGGAAGATGTAGAAATGACCTTCCTCCGTAGGCCGAGATACAATAAGTACCATCCAATCCTATGTCGGTATGTTCGTATTCTGATTCTGCAGAAGTCGCAGTATATTCTCCGACTTCATGCATGGTATCCATACCTTAACTTTTGGTACCGTGGGGATTTGCGCTTTAACCACCACTTCAAACCGCGCGTTCGTGCCTTGCCTTTGGAGGTTTGGAACCACTTCCTCCAACCACCGCAAGCTCTCTGACTCGCAGCTTTGGAGGTAGTTGCTACCTCGTTATTGGGGCCCATCTTTCTTACAGCTTTGGGCCTACCTGTCTTGTCTATCTGACTGCCCTGCCCACGGCTCTGGGACTGGGTCCTTTCGCTCTTTTTAAAGCAGGCTTTTCGCCTTCCGCCGAACGATGTCTCTTCATTCTACCATTCGATGCTTCTTCCTCCTCGTACCGGTTGCAGAACCGAGGGTTTCTCGCAGCAAACTTTTTGAACTGTCTTCGACCTAAGTACTTCTACCGCCTTATGGGCCCATTCCAAGCGCTCGACAGGCGTTGGACAATTCTTAGTGCTGCACGATACTGCGACAGAGCTTTTTTACCTCCTCTGCTCCGTACCCTTCTCCACTCTTCTACTCCGTTTTCATTTGTGAGCTTTTCCAACACGGAGTTCATTGAATCAGCACTACTCTCGCTCCCCGAGTCCGACGCATCGCTTAATGCGTATTTGTCGTCCTTGGCTTGCGACTCAGTCCTCCTCTTATCATCATCCTTATTACAATTAGGCAATGAGTCGTTCATCTTGGTCGTACGGCCATCTGCCCTACAAGGCGGGCTCAGCGGTCCAGTATTATATAGGGGAAAGAACCGTCCGCCACAGCAGCGCCCCTTACTGTGATAAGCCCATCAATACT
Source organism: Eurosta solidaginis (assembly GCA_029619165.1). Lineage (NCBI taxonomy): Eukaryota > Metazoa > Arthropoda > Insecta > Diptera > Tephritidae > Eurosta > Eurosta solidaginis. Next base: position 29,594 of record JARSSU010047683.1, read on the forward strand.
TCCCGGGGTGGCCCTGTATCGGGAAGGCTCCGTTCGGATATAGCCGAATTTATCACCTGGCTGCAAATCGTCCAATAGGCATGGTGCGCATAACACCCTGGATTAGGGGGTTGGCAGTTCTTGGACACCGACATCCCGCCGCCCTCCTATGAGGCGAAACGGCATAGATGCACAGATGGAGTTTGGCTAAGTCCCTCACACTAACGACAAGGTGCCTACCTTAGTGAGGGGAAAGTTTTGCTAGCTTAAGTTTAAAAAAAGTTTAATAAATTTAACTAACCCGCATTAAATTAGCATTAAATACGTTTTCGTTTTTTGATTAGGCATATGGAATTGGGCTAGCTTAAACTTAACCAAGTGTAATAAATTTAATTAACCGGCATTAAATTCGCATTGAATATGGTGAATTAAAGAAGTTTCGTTTCTTGATTGGGCTTAAGTTTAAGCTAGCCCAACCCTCGATATTTTTTAAAATACAAGTGTAATAAATTTGATTCACCCGTATTAAAGTAGCATTAAATTATTGTGCAATTTAGTACGGTCTTTTTTTGATTGGACTGGAAAGGTTAGACAAGCTTAAGAGACCTCCATTAGCTTAACATCATTTCTGCTCAAAACCTTTGAGAGACTGATAGATGTGTACATAAAGTCCAACATGAATGAAAAGCTGCTCTCCACAACACAACATACGTACACCAAAGACAAGTCAGTAGACACTGCGCTGCATAGTGTGGCAATAAACATAGAGAAATTCCTTGAATATAAGTAGTATACCCCAGGAGTCTTCTTAGATTTTGCCGGGGCTTTCAACAATGTTTCTAGATGGATCATGGAAGGTATTAATTACATTAAAGTACATTCAGCCATAACCAGATGGGTCGGCTGCATGTTAAATTGCAGGAAGATTACCTTATAATGGGGTTGAATGAGGCCACGAAACCAGTGGACAGGGGTACGCCGCAGGGTGGGGTGTGTAGCATTATGCGTTATACCCATCTAGGTAATACACTTGCGGCATTACGCATCATGAACCTACACGCCAAATATATTTTAATAGCAATCATATTACAATATTATACAACATAAATTATTGAACTAACCCAGACGGTTAACTAACATCAATGGAATGCCGAATATGAAACCCGTGTCCGTTCACAGCTAATAAATTTTGCTTCTTATTTACATACAACCAATTATGGGAACTAACCAAATTCCCGCATTGATCTGCTTAGGTTGCGAGACAGGCATACAAACTTACATATATGCATAGCATTCACCAGGCGTTGTGAGACAGGCATACAAACTTACATGTATGCCTAACATTAACCAAAGTACTTGCATTGATCTGCTGACGTTGCTAACAATGTATACAAACCTACATGTAATTTAAGTTTCAGGTTTCTGGCTTTATATCGGAAATGAAACTATTTTATTTTTTAGGTCAATTTTTTACACTCGTTTTATTAATTATTATTTAAATGTTGACATCGACTTATTCCGACAATGTTAGACGAAGACTGACTCGACTTGTGAGTCTCTAGCATTCTCTAAGCGATCGATTTATTTTTATTACATTGAGAGTGAGAATGAGTAGATATAAAATAAGTAGATTGAAACCCAGTATATTTAGAGTACACTAATGAGCTGTTTAGTAGCATAAGAGGATAATACATAACTTGCCCTCCACATAAATTAAATCGAGTCCCTGCGATTTATCTTAGGGTGTAAAATTATATACATGTATACGAAAATTTTAAATATTAGTTACATGAATAAATGTAAAATGAACAATGCTTGTGCATTAAATGAACGTAGATACTACATTGATACTACATTAAATTTTTTTTCTTTTTGTTTTTGATAACAAATTAACAATAAATCAGAATTCAGACATCAAAAGATATATATATATATATATATATATATAATGTTAACGATCGTAAATATTAACCATATCTAAGTTTTATACATATACGAAATTGTTGTGTGTGTTTGTCTTATAACTCAAATCAATACTTGCTGTTTACATACGTAATATGTTTTAAACATTTTGCATTTGGGTTTATGTACGTATATGTCAGTTGTAATAAAATATATATTATTTGTATTATAATATTTAAGAAAAACTTCAAAAGGTATATTTATGTTAAGTTTAAAAACTATATATACATATGTATACATAAAATTATGTAAAATTATTTATTTTTCAAGTTTGTACGCTGAAGCCACCAGTGATAAATTTTACCATTAGATACATTTTTTTCAAATATTGAAAATTCACAATTTTGTACTTTTAATTTGTAATTTATGAGTAAATGTTAAAATCTTTTATAGAATTCGCATAAGCACATTTACGTTATTTTATGCGGCCTCTTGATATTTACCATGTCAACTTTATTAGGAAAACTTTTTGGCAATTGTACAAACCTTTTTGCAACTTTATTTCTATTAGCAACAGGATTCTTCATGTAAACTTTGCTGTTGTTGAAGTATGGAACCCTTTCTGCTTCTGCATTTAATTTGTTGATTGCTTGTTTCTTTTTTCTGTAAGTATAATTTTTTATTTTTTCAAAATCTATGTCGCTTCTATTGATAAAGTCAATCGGTTTTACGTTGGTTGAACTATGGATGGAGTTGTTATAAAAACCAATAGCCTTGATCATGATTTCTTCTACTTCTAAGGAGTTGTCTGAATTTTTCAAAATGCGTATATGCTCTAACAATGTGGAATGCAACCTTTCAATATCAAAATTTCCGGTGTAACTGTTTGGAGTGGTGAAGTGTGGAATAATATTATTTTCGCGGCAGAATAATCGTATAAGTGAATTATTGAACTCGTTGTCCATTATCAGTTTTTTAGGTACACCCAACCAAGAAAATCTTTCTTGAAGTTTGATCTTGATTGTGACCATGTTTCTATTAGGCAATTTATGAATGGAAGCCAATTTCGTGAATCTATCAATAGTGGTTAGAAAACAAGCTCGGAAACAATAAAATACGTCGGCATGAACTATCTCGTTAGGACTACTAGGAGTTTCTGTGTGATTAAAAAATTTTTTTAGAGGTTTTCTTGCGTATTTGTTCTCGTTGCACACATCACATTTGTTAACAAATCTGTTAATAGCTTTTTTCATATTTGGGTAAAAGTACCTTAATTTCATTTGTTCGTAATTTTCTAGCACACCCCTATGGTTCCCTTCCGTATGGACCTTTTCCACTACCTCTAAAATTTCCTCCTCTGTTTTCAAATCTAAAGCTTTGTTACAGCATTTAGTAAATTTAATGTTATTGTCATAAGAAAATAAACTAATCAGCTTTTCTTGTACAACATTGTACGCACTGTCAGGCAACTCTGAATTAATTCCTGTTGTTCCTTTTTTAATATATTTCCTAAGAAGATCTGTAAGATAAATGCTATTTTGTAAGTCGCCTTCGGCTACATAGACTATTCTATATTTGTTATATAATATTTCGCTTTCGATGGGTTTGTTCCTTACTATACGAATTTGAGTGTTGTATCTGTTTACTATGGACTCGGATATAAGAAAGTGTTCATTTAGGTTTTCGCATGCTGAATGCACCGTTTCTAAAGAATTTTCGAATAAGGATTTTATATCGATGTTTTCTTCCTTATCCATAAAGTAATTATTATCGTTTTGTCGGCTTAAAAAATCAGCGACATTGTTTCTTTCTCTCTTTCGAGTTCTGCTGGAATATTTACTATGACTTCTTCTGATATGACTTCAGAGGCAAAAAGGGTTTTTATCAGAATAGGGGTTTTCAATATTCTACGATTATGAAAATTTTTAAAGGTTTTGAAATCCCCCAACGTTGTAGCTGAGCCACTGTCGACTAAGCACCTTACTTTTATGCCTTCGATAGTCAAATCTATCAGGGGTAAGTCGGTCGGTGAGGAGAAAGCTGAAAATTTTCTAAATTATCGACTTCCATTGGAACAACGGGTTGTTGCCGATTATGCCCTGTGCTGTTGGGAAATCTAACAGAGTAATTTCTGAAATTTTGTTCACCTCTCCAATTGCCACTATTTCTGCCGTAGTTGACATTGCTATTAAAATTTCTGGATTGATTATTTTCAAAATTTCTATTGAATATGTTCGAATTTTTATAATTCGGATTATATTCAAAATTTGTATTTTTGTTGCGGAAAACTCCTGAATTTTGTTTACCAAGATTGTTATTTGCTTGGTCACTTTTATTGGCATGGTTTTTATGGTTCAACCCGTTAAAATTAGAGTGAAAATCAGTGTCAACCTTCAGGCTGCCGCGAATTATATTAATATCTTGCAAGAAGTTATTTTGTAAGTAATATGTGAAGGCGTTTTCCATACTGTTTATATTATTTTGCAATAACAAAGTTTTTACATGAAATGGCAAAAATTGTAAATAAACTTCAAAAATTAATTTTGTATTATTTTGTGGGGTGTATAAAACATCAATACCCCCTTCTAAAATATATTTCGTATTCATTTTCTGTAAAATAGATCCTAGTTTATTATGCAAATTTTCAATATTTGAGGCCCTAACATTCATAGCTTCGTTTCTTAGATTCAAATATGTGGACTTAACACCAAATTCCTCTTTTAACCTATTTAATATATCATCGAAACTCGGCTCGTTGAGATGTTGTATAACGTGTAATGCTCGTCCTTTCAATTTGTTACATAAGACATTGGATATAATAGGCCTTTGTTCTTCAATTGTCAGCGACAAAATTGTAGATACGTCTCGCAAGTAATGTGTTATGGTGTACTCACTTTGACCATCAAAAAAGGGAATACTCCGTGCCTCCCTCAACCCCTCTGCTAATGTTAGTGCCATTTTGTGTTATTTCTTTGTGTTTTTATTAGTTTACGTTTTCGTTTATATTTTTAATTTTTAATTTTTTGTTGTCATAAACATTTATATTTTGAGATTTTCTGTCACGCAACATGTGTTCAAAATTTCTAACTTGCTACAGTCAACATTTACTTTAACACAACATGTTTGATATGAACGCAGCACAGTTGGGCAACTTTTACCGCGAGATGGCTTTGTTTCGCAGCAATTTTTCGTTGGCAACAATGTATATAAACTTCATGTCTGTTAGTAGTTTTGTTCAGCACCATTTATCTAGCGCAGCATGTAGCTAATTTTCTAACAGCATTTGTGTTGCTTTGAAATAATGTAATGTATCTATACACTTAACAACAATCTCGCTGTATGTTTTAGCAGAGTTGAGAGCGAAAAGAGTGTGCTTTAATTTTTAGAACTGGTTTCTCAGATTTTGTGTTGCTTTTCTTTGACTTGATTTTAAGTACAGCTATAGCAGGTCATAACTTTTTCGTTTTGAAGTCAAGTGCACTTTTAAAAGATTTTTTAGTTGTTGTAATTTATGAGCACTTAAGTGATTTGCGGTAATGAAAGTATGTTATGCGTACGTATGTAATACCACTAATTTCGGTATAATATAAAGTTTTAGTTTTCGTCTTCACAATTTTTCGAGATTTTTCTCTTTAATATAAAAACTATATCCACTGAGGTTTAAATATTTTTGAAAATCAAGGTTGCTTAGTTAAATTTTTTGCACATTTAACATATATTTACTTATATCACGCATAGTTTTAGGGCCTAAGAGGCTTTATCCAGTTTCGACACTCTAAACTTGTTTCATAAATTTTTTAACTTTTTAAATGTTTTTTATTTTCACGCATGTAAAGGACTTAACAAGATCTTAATGTTCTTATTTTTTGCCGATTTTTTTCCCTCGTCGCCATTTAGTTTCAGGTTTCTGGCTTTATATCGGAATGAAACTATTTTATTTTTTAGGTCAATTTTTTTACACTCGTTTTATTAATTATTATTTAAATGTTGACATCGACTTATTCCGACAATGTTAGACGAAGACTGACTCGACTTGTGAGTCTCTAGCATTCTCTAAGCGATCGATTTATTTTTATTACATTGAGAGTGAGAATGAGTAGATATAAAATAAGTAGATTGAAACCCAGTATATTTAGAGTACACTAATGAGCTGTTTAGTAGTATAAGAGGATAATACATAACTTGTATGGAGTCATGCATACAATTCTACATGTATACAAAGACTGTATGCAAGCTTACATATATGTGCATACCCCATTACCAATGTACATATTTTTAGTTTATTAGTAATAAGATTATTATGAATGTATAGGTTAAGTAAATTACTATAAAAGAGAAAGCAATTATTTAATAAAGAATATTCATGTTTTGACTACGAACGTCTTAGCTTCTTTCATTTTTAAAATTAAACACTTTTCATGGCGATCCTGCCAGCCTGATCTCAAATTAGCTGAAAATTTGCTCATTAAGCAAAATTCGCTAAGATCTTGCTGTACAGATATCCTGCCAAGTTTTAATTTTTGCCGAAATTAAAATTAACTAGATCTAGCCAGATCCTGCTAAAGATCTGGCAGATCCTGAAATAGTAAAAAGTATAAATAACCAACATAAAACAGTCTCGGAAAAGGTGGTACATTTTATAAATGGATCAAAGGATAAAAAGGGATTAAACACACCTCAAGATCTTAGCAAAAAACGAAAATTGAAGACTTGAGAAGATTGACGAGCAAACGAATTGAAGGCTAGAGAAGATTAGAAGAGAACATCTACTAAAAATTTTACACGATAATATACACCCACGAATAAGAGCATTAGCCGTGGAAGTGAAGGAGGAGCGCGACACAGGTGACGTGGAATATACACCCAGAATAAAGCATCAGGCTGTGAAGTGAAAGGAGCGCGCGCAGGTGAAGTGAATATACCACCCTAGAACATAGAAGCATATAAGCGTGAAGTGAAAGGAGCGCGCAGGTGAGCAGTGGAATCCACACCAGAATAAACAGCATAGTGCGTGAAGGGAAATATATACCCCGGATACCCGGCATTGGACGTGAATTAACAAGCTCGTACAGTTAAATAAACATGTCTTAGAATAAGTATGTATATAAATTTAGAATCAATTGAGCGGCCTCAGGACCTTAAACATTTAGCAAAAACGAGAGTTTTTGCTTAGGATGAAAAAAAAGGGACAATTTAAACTAAAACAAAAGTATGTACGAATAACTTCTTTCGACCTCGAAAAAAAATTGATAGTATAAAAAACTAAATTGCTAAAATTTAAATTAGGAGGAAATTAAAACTTCTTACTGAAAAAAAAAGCTCAGCTATCTCCTTTAGTTATGCAAGAAATAAAAACTGAGGAAGATTTTCATAAATCTTTAAAAAGTGCGAAGACACCATTAGGGAATTTATAAAAATCGCAGAAGAAGTTAAAATAAATAAAACAACTAGCAAGGTCCAACTCCGATTACAATAGAGGTATATCGGAGACGGAACAATCTTTATAAGAAGGAAGAATTCCTATAATACCTCCCCGACAATAATAAGAAAAAGAAAACGGGAGGTAAACATTTAAAAAAAGAAGGAAATAGCTGAAACTTTTAAACTACTAAATATTACTACCAATAAGGAAGATAGAATAAAAGTGAAAGAAAAATTAAAGAATTAAGAAATAAAAAATAAATAACACAAATGAACGTAAAATACTTTTCTTAGTAAATTGGAATGATTAGGTCACTCTTATAAAAACCCTTCAAATTTAGAAATTTTTTTCTCACTCATGTTCCGCCAAATAGAAATGAACAAATGGGAACAAATCTTTGAAGCGTATCAGAAGAAAAACTTAAGGCAGAAAAGCATACAAGTGCATAAATAAAAACACCACGATAAAGCCAGAAACTATAGTAAAACATATAAACACAATCGTAGAAGCCTTAAGCAATATAGGACAGGTAATCAATAGGGTAAATAATATACTCACCAAAGAACACAAAAGCAGAAGCATACCAATTCTTTTCCCACGTACGAGACAAATTAGTATCCTCTTTAGCTAGATACAACATAGAAATAACTATACCAACTACAATAGAAGAAAAATCCAAATTGACTTTAATTCAGTTCTAACGGAATTGTCCCAAATTCGCACTGCATCACCAGCATTGAGCACACTTCGTAGTAGAAGAAAACAAACCACTAGAATTCCCACTCATAAATATCACAATGCCACAAACCGTAGTAGAATTCATCAAAACCGACCTCATCAGTACTGCCAGAGTTTGACGGCAAACCTGAAAATTTGCATAGTTTCTTAGATGCCCTCGATATCCTTGACCAAATCAAGATAATCATGAAGCCATAGCTATAACAATGATAAAGACTAAGCTAAAAGGCACTGCAAGAAATTTCATAAGTAATGAAAATACAATCGCACAAATAAAACTAAGATTAAAAACTGCAATCAAAGGCGAATCAGTAGAAGTTTTGACAGCAAAACTCCTGAATATCCGACAGCGTAGCAAAACTGCAACCAATACACTGAAGAGATAGAAAAGATAACTAGGTCATTGGAGGGAGCCTATATCTCGGACGGATTAAACCCAGAACTGGCAACGAGATACGCTACTCAAGTAGCAGTCAAAGCTATGTGTAAAACTGCTCCAATGATAAAGTGAAAATGATAATGCAAGCAGGAACGTTCACAACAATGAACGACGCAATCTCAAAATTCACAAACAGCTGCACGGAAATCACAGGCAGCTCGAATGCAATACTAAACATTCGTCAACAAAATCAATATCAAGTAATTTCCGTGGAGGTTACCGAAGTAACAACTATGGGAATTACCGAGCAGAAGATTTAGACCACAGCCGAGATATAATAATAATCCAGTAACAAATAATAATGCTCAAGAGGAGCACAAACCCAAATGTCAATAGACAGTACAACCAGACCCGTACGTTCGAATTGTACCCAGCAGGAAAACCAAGAAACTCCACTTCAAAATCAGTAGATAGAAAATATGTGTACTAGATCTACATTATCGTTACATATCTACAAAAACCTCATTAATAACTCAATTTCAAATTTTTTAGTAGACACAGGAGCAGATATCTCCATCATTAAAAAGAATCAATACTTAATCATACAAAAATAATACAGAACAAATACAGATTTAAAGGGCATTGGTCAGGGTATAACCAGTACATTAGGCACAATTAAAGCCGATTTAAAAGCCGATGACCTTCTATTTATCATAATTTCACGTCGTAGACGACGATTTTCCAATACCGTGTGATGGTATAATAGTTTTGGACTTTATAAAGAAATATAATTGTATTCTAGATTATGGCAAAATGAAGATAAACTAATCCTAAGACCATATGATTTTTACCCAAACAATCACAATGTACCTAACAAATTATCTGTCTGCAACACAATTACGATCCCTCAGAATAAAAATCATCAGCTGAGTAATATACATAACAGTTAGAAATTATACTTATACTACAACATTGTTAATTTAGAGAACATATTTAGTTTATTCTATGGTTTGTTACGAATTAAGATAGGATAAGACAGTTTTCTTTATGGTAAAAGTGAATCCGTTATATCAAATGAATTAGAATGGGTGTTAAATCATGACACAAACACCGAAAAGGTTCTTTCAATTCGAAGTTAGTTCTACACTGCCTCAAAAGAAGAGGTTTGTAATGTCTTGACACTCGTGATGGGACGTTAAAGTTTACCTTGGACTAGAAAACAATCCATTCAGGAGCTTAGTCATAATATAACGACTAGCATTTCTCTTCGACTTGCAAGAGTTGAAGATTGATAAGCTTCAACCGACTTGTATAGGCGGTAGATTATACGCAGAGTCCCACTGAAAATTCCTTAAGAAAAAAGTAGAAATTGCTTTTGTATTTATTCAAGTCTAGCTGCATGAACTCGATATATGTGGATTCCAGACTATTGATCCGTATTCTAGTATCCGGTCGAACTAACGTGGTAAAAAGGGGCTTTAGTTACATAAAGGTCACTAAATTCTTTAGACCATCGTTTCACGAATGATAGAACACCTCTAGTCTTATTGACAGTAGCATTAATATGAAGGTTGAAACTAAGTTTAGCATCTATCGTGACTCCCAGTCCGCAAAAAAAGTTTACTGATAGAAGACAAAAATATTAATTACGTAAGAGGCTGCTGGCGAAGATCTTCGGGAGAGGGACATGAGTTTGCATTTATGAGGATCAGCGGCATTGAATTTACGTTGCACCACATTACCTAGGCAGTTTAAATCCTTTGTCAAATGCTTTACTGAAATCAGTATAAATAACATCGGTGTAAAGATTTTCTCTAAATCCATTAGAAACTTGAGTTATGAATTCAGTAGATTTATAATGGTAGATTTACCTTTACAGAATCCGTGTTGCGGTTCTGCAATCAAGTAGAAATGGAAAATGTTAGCTGATTGGTAACGATGGCTCCAACAACTCTGGGATGGCCGACACTTTGCTATTCCTCGATAGTTTTCTACACATGGCCTACTACCACTTTTGTGCCAGGGTATGAGAAAAGATTCCTTCCAAGCAGAAGGAAAAATTCCACGTTTTAGGGACAGATTAAATAAAACAGATTCTGATAAATGTGTTCAGCGCATTTTTTAAGAAACAAGTGGGAATTAATCAAGACCGTACTTAAATAATAATTAATAAAACTATTAACTTTCGCTAACACAGTTATGGTGACAAATAATTTTTTTGTTGATTTGATAGAAAGTTTAGTTTTCTAGACGAAGGTTTCTTTCCTTAAATACAATCGTGTTTTCTGAAAAATATTTGAGATTATGGGAAATACTATAATTTATTAAATTTTGATGAGCTCGAGGCAGTTTAAAAAATTGAAACACAGTTTAAATGTTTGTATTTCTAATTTTATTTGGTCGATATTTCGATCTCATTCTGAGATCATCTTCAGGAAACAATTGAATATCGGTTTTACCGATTGTTTCCTGAAGATGATCTCAGAATGAGATCGAAATATCGACCAAATAAAATTAGAAATACAAACATTTAAACTGTGTTTCAATTTTTTAAACTGCCTCGAGCTCATCAAAATTTATAAATTATGGGAAATACATTCAAAGCTTTCCGAATACATACATTTTACTGAAATACAATCACTTTTTTCTAATATACAATTGGAAAGTGTGTAGTCCATAGATTTCCCTCAGTGTAGCTATATTCACTAGATATAAAAGCACAAGTTTCGTTTAAAGTTGCGACTGATGGCATTTTCACGCTCAAGGGAAAAACTGGGCATACTTTAATACTAAATGCAGTTTGTTGTAGTTTTCCGTTAATAGTTTTGTAATGACGAAGCTAAAATTATTTGATGTAAATTAAATTTTGTGCCTTGGTTATTTGATTAAAAAAAACTTCATTTATCACATATGATGTATGACTGGACAGAAATGAGAAGATATTTTCTATGTACATATATACAAGCAAGTGAGCATTGAGCTTAGCAGCGGTTAGACCAATTAGCTGAAAATAAAAGCTTTAGTTCTGAACTGCTACACTTCTTAATAATTCAGAATTATTACTAGTCCATTTTTATAATTACCAGCATTTTACGAGGTGGGAACTTCGACCAATAATATCTTGGATAAGGGATATAAAAATTAATGCTTGCATGGGATTGCTAAACAGAGACATACAATTCATCTTTATTTGAATGAGCTAAAACCTTTGCCCCTCTTCTTTCGCAGGGTTCTGGCATATAGCAATTTTTTTCACTGATTCAATATCGATGTCATGCATTTGCCCTGGAAGTGAATTAGGAACTGACCTCTCCCCAAACTTGATTATGGTGGGGGTCTCTGAATGCACCTATTTCAGTAGATTAATATTTGAGCTACCATTCTGTACTGTATGTGCACCAGGGACTTCAACATCAACTTTTCCAAACAAAATTATTTATAATGTCAATTTCCTTGAAATTGGAAACGTTCGTAGCTTTCTGCCTACACTTAATTTGCATACTCTTTTTCGTGTTGGCGAAGGACGTGGACACAGATAGAAAGAGGTGACAGGGAAAGAGGGACATTTTCTTACCTCAGCGGGTTAGGGGGCTTAGAATATATCCGCGGTAGGTATGCCCTGTCGTAAGAGGCGACTTAAAATACCAAATTGATTCAAGGGTTTGTGTAGCGCAAACCCTCTCAAGGGGTGTGCCAGCGCATATATAGCTTCTCCAACCAGTTGTCACCTGCTCTACCCGTGGCGAACTCCTGTTGCGTTGACGATCCGAGCTCTTGCAACCCCGACCTTCAGATGGATCTAGCGGTAGAGGCGATATAGCCTAGAGATTTTCAAGTGTCAGACCAAATCGTTCCCGAGACTGGTGCCGGGCTAGTACTTTGTTTGTGCTTGTTGACCGGAACGTAAAACACCAGGATCTGCATTCGGCAACGACCATCAACATCGATAACCCTCACCCAGGCCATTCGGGGAGTATCCTTCACTGCAACAACACAACAGGGGCATTTCTTGTTGTACCTCTGTTTTATAATACGCTTATTTATATATATATGTACATAAATACATATTTATGTTTGTTTATTTAATAGTGTGTTCAGTTTATACTTATATTTAAGAATTGAGTGTGCTTGCGCGCGTCGACACCTGCTTATAGATAACTGATTTCAGATTATTAGGTGGGTGTTGCGTAAGAGAAACTGAAAGAAAAAAAACATTTACTGGCATATTGCGATGGACACCATTTCGAAACCACCACGTAATCATCATCAGGCATTTTGTAATGTTATTAAGGTTTCACTGAGATCGAACCACACCTGGCTCCAATAGCAGCAGCCTTACCACTAGCCTATCAAATTGTATTATAGCTGTTTAAGCTCATGAATTCTTAAATATTAAGAGTTCGTTTAAGTATTTGAGAACCAACATTACCCTAAAAACACATATCTGCACTTGAATCAGAGAAGAATCACTCTGTGCACTAATTTTACATGGACCTGATTTGGCAGTTGAAAAGAAAGTCCTCGTCTCTCGTCAATGAAACTCATGCTCATAAGGTCCTTATCGTACCCGTCCTGCTATATGGTGCAGAAGCATGACAAGCTAACACATCAGATTAGGCGCTCTGGAGTGTTCGAAAGAAGAGTGTCCGGCTAAGAAGGTGATCTATCGTATCGAGTTATTATACTATTTCGTTTTCATGTAAGGTATAAAAAGGATTTTGACCGACTCAACGCAGATCTGAACGCTTTTACAAACGCAACGCAATTACAGTCTTATTTCTCCCAGCCGCCCCATTTTGCGTGGGCGCCATTAATCTGATATAGTGAACTTAATTTAATTCACATTCTTTCTCTTTGCAGTTTCTGAATTGATGTCCATTTATATTTCTAATTTTCTTTCAAAAGCGATTAATGTGAATTGACGTAAGCTCATTGACACTACTACAACGTCACCTTCTAGGAGATACATATATAGTTTCAATATGATATCATGCACTCCTAGTCGTACATAAGATACTTTTTTATGATACTCGGACTCATTTATATATTTTATTATTTTTTTTCAACTACTGAGTACTACCTCTGTTGAAAGTTACCTAACCTCGTTCCCGTTACGAAATGTTCTAGCGTCAGGAAACTACTTGAAAATTCTCTAATAGTGTCAGATGTTGTCGAAGCCCGTCGCCAACGTACGGGCGATATTACACGCACAAGTTGATCATGTGTGCATATTAAAAGGGTGCTTCTATACATAAATATGTATAATGTTTGTATATACCTTTTTCCAAAACGCTGGGAGTGTACTTAACAGTTTCGATTATCTCTTTTCAGAAACACTTTCATCGCACTCACTGTTAATTAAGGCCTTTAATCATAAGTTTCGCTTCGACTTGAATTAAATAATCCGTGAGTATTCAGACTAATACTTTACATCTTGGAATTTGATGTAACTATTATTTTAGTACTCTGTAAAGCAGTGAAAATGTGTTTCAGCATTTAGTGTTCACTAGGAAAACCAATACGTAAATATTAATTTTTGTCATATACACGCCAATTACTTAATGTTTGCTTTTACATACAATTTAAAAATATTTTCTATTCCCTCCACGACACGACATCATTTGTCTTTTATGTTCGTAATGAGCTGACAATTTAACGAGCAATGCCTACTTACATCATACTCTACTCATACCTCTCTATAAAAGAAGGGCGAATAATTGCTTTAAATGGATTATCATTTGAATGAGCTTTGGTTATAATGTCATTGCAATGCAAAAATTTTTAGCTTGAGATGGCGCTGACACTTTCCAATTTGTCGCTGTCCTTGTTCATGATACAAATTTAGTAACGAAATTTTAATGGTAGTGAGAAGGCAGAAGATTTTAATGAAAAATTATGTGGAAAATATTTATATAGTGTATATTAATTCAAACATGTGGGCAGTACATTGATATGAATTATCTATTAGTTGTTCTAGACTTTTTTATTGATTCATGTACGACTTCTTAGATCTGGGGCTTTATTACTAAACAAGTACGTAAGTCTAAGCTAAGGTCCTTTTCGCTTCGTTTATTTGGAATCCACAATCTTTGGGCATTATTGAGTCTTAGTGCTTTGTGTGTAGCTATATTTTATTAAAATAATTTGTTAAAAATCAACCATTGTGCGCACGCACGACGACAACACCCAAGTGTGTACTATATCACTATGTGATATTTGATTGAGAACTAACACGGCATTACCAGCAGTTTTGTGCTAACATGTCGCCAATGGCAGCGCAAGCGCAGTAAGTTTTTTATTGATAGATGATTTTATTGATAGTACAGCTGTTTCTGTTGATGTATTTGATATGAGACTTTTATTTGTTTGCGCACGGATCCCGCTAGTATAATTAAAAAGTGATGTAATTTTTAAACCATTAAATACATGGAACGTAAATATACTATTTTATAGCTTTATTTAGTCATGTATGTATGAAATCTTGCAAGTTAAATTTGATACACTAAGAACGAGTCCGTGCTCCATTCGAGCTGCAATTTTGGCACGGACATGTATAACTCCGATGACAATGCAAGTTTTATTAGTGAGATGTCGATAAATTATCGATAACCGAGTTTATCGTAAAGCTAGTATTCACAGGGAAAACAGCTGAAGTCCTCAAGAACGTAGGTAACTTCGCTTTGTTTGTTATGCTGTTATTCCTGAAAGTTGCATACTTTTTGTTGCATACTTTTACTGCGTCACATTGATTTTGTTTTACAGACTTTGGCGATCAGGTTGCCACCTATCGGTCCATTTGGACGCAAAAATGGTCCATCAGCACCCATTTGGTCCAATGGACCGAAGGTGGCAACGCCTGATCGCCAAACGTCTGTAAAACAAATCAGTGCGCAGAAAGTATGCAACAAAAAGTATGCAACGTTCAGGAATAACAGCATACACACACAAAGCGAAGTTACCTACGTTCTTGAGGACTTAGGCTGTTATTCCCTTGTGAATACTAAACTTTACCGATAACTCGGTTATCGATTAATTTATCGAATTCTCACTAATTAATCTTGCATTGTCATCGGAGTTATACATGTGTGCAAAATTTCAGCTCAATGGGACACCGGGAAGTGTATCAAATTTAACTTGCAAGATTTCATTACATACATGAAACTAAATAAAAGCTTATAAAATAGTATATTTTAGCTTCCATGTTATTTAATGGTAATTACATCACTTTTTAAATATACTAGCCGGATCCGTGCGCAACAAATATAAAAGTCTCATATCAAATATCAACAGAAACAGCTGTACTATCAATAATCATCTATCAATAAAAACTTACTTGCGCTTGCGCTGCCATCTGGCGAATGTTAGCAACTGCTGGTAATGCAGTGTTAGTTCTAATCAAATATTTTTTTTTATTTTTTTTTACAATTGATTTTTTGTGTGCTCACAATCGTTTATTTTTAACAAATTATTTTAATAAAATATAGCTAAACAAAAGCACTAAGACCAATAATGCCCAAAGATTTGGATTCCAAATAAGAGCGAAAAAGGGACCTTAGCTTAGACTTACTTACTTGTTTATAATAAAGCCCCAGATCTAAGAAGTCGTACATGAATCAATAAAAACTTCTAGAACAACTAATCAGATAATTCATTATCAATGTACTGCCACAGGTTTGAATTAATATACATATATTAAATATTTTCCACATAATTTTTCATTAAATCCTTCTGCCTTCTCACTACCATTAAAATTTCGTTACTAAATTTTATATGAACAAGACAGCGACAAATTGGAAATGTCAGCGCCATCTCAAAGCTAAAAAATTTTGCATTTCAATGACATTATAACCAAAGCTCATTCAAATGATAATCCACTTTAAAGCAATTTATTCGCCCTTTCTTTTATAGAGATGTAGAGATATTGATGTAAGTATGCATGCTCGTTAAATTGTCAGCTCATTAAGAAACATAAAAGACAAATGTGTGTGTGAGGGAATAGAAAATATTTTTAAATTTGTGTAAAAGCAAAATTAAGTAATTGGCGTTTATAATGACAAAAATTAATATTTACGTATTGGTTTTTCATAGTGAAACTAAATTGCTGAAACATTTTTCAACTTTTTTTTTGCTTTACAGAGTACTAAAATAATAGTACATCAAATTCCAATATGTAAAATGTATTTAGTCTGAATACTCACGAATTTAATTCCAAGTCTAAGCGAAACTTATGATTAAAGGCCTTAATTAACAGTGAGGTGCGATGAAAGTGTTTTCTGAAAAGAGATAATCGAAAATGTTTAAGTACACTAAGCGTTTTTGGAAAATGTATATACAACATTATAAATATTTATGTATAGAAATTAAATAAATCATCAACTTGTGAGTGTAATATCGCCCTACGTTGGCGAGGGCTTCGACAAACTCTGAAATATTTAGAGAATTTTTCAAGAGTTTCCTGAGCTAGAACATTTTCGTAACGGGAACCGAGGTGAGGTAACTTTCAACAGAGGTAGTACTCAGTAGTTGAAAAAATAATAAATATATAAATGAAGTATAATAAAAAAGTATCTTATGTACTACTAGGAGTGCAATGATATCATATTGAAACTATATATGTATCTCCTAGAAGGTGACGTGTAGTAGTGTCAATGGAGCTTACGTCAATTCACATTAATTCGCTTTTGAAAGAAAATTATAAATATAAATGACATCAATTCAGAAACTGAA
This sequence comes from Eurosta solidaginis, assembly GCA_029619165.1. Classification (NCBI taxonomy): domain Eukaryota; kingdom Metazoa; phylum Arthropoda; class Insecta; order Diptera; family Tephritidae; genus Eurosta; species Eurosta solidaginis. The sequence goes on from JARSSU010047683.1 coordinate 46,741, forward strand.
AGAGAAATAATGTGAATTAAATTAAGTTCACTTTATACTATTTAATGGCGCCCACGCAAAATGGGGCTGGGAGAAATAAGACTGTTAATTGCGTTGCGGTTGTAAAAGCGTTCAGATCTGCGTTGAGTCGGTCAATATCCTTTTTTATACCTTACATGAAAACGAAATAGTATAATAACTTCGATACGATTAGATCACCTTCTTAGCCGGAACATCTTCTTTCGAATACTCCCAGAGCCGCCTAATCTGATGTTGTTAGTGTCCATGCTTCTGCACCATATAGCAGGACGGGTACGATAAGTGACCTTATGAGCATGATTTTGCATTTGACGAGAGAGGACTTTTCTTTTCAACTGCCAAACTCAGTCCAATGTAAAATTTATTGGCAAGAGTGATTCTTCTCTGGATTTCAAGGCTGATATTGTTTTTTAGGGTAATGTTGGTTCTCAAATACTTAAAACGAACTCTTAATATTTAAGAATTCATGAGCTTAACAGCCATAATACAATTTGGATAGCCTAGTGGTTAAGGCTGCTGCTATTTGAGCTGTGATTCGCGTTCGAGTCTCAGTGAAACCTTTGATAACATTACAAAATTGCCTGATGATGATTACGTTGGTGGTTTTCGTAATGGTTCCATCGCAATATGCCAGTAAATGTTTTTTTTCTTTTCAGTTTCTCTTAGAAAACATAATAATTGAAATTCAGTTATTATAAGCCGGTGTTGAGCTCATCAATTCTTAAATATAAGTATAAACTGAACACACTATTAAATAAACAAACATAAATATGTATTTATGTACATATATATAAATTAAGCGTATTGTAAACAGATGGTACAACCAAGAAATGCCCCTGTTGTTGTTGTTGCAGTGATAAGGATACTCCCCGAAGGCCTCGGGGAGTGTCATCGATGTTGATGGTCCTTTGCCGTATGCAGATCCGGTACGTTCCGGTAACAAGCACAACAAAATGTACTAGCCCGACCATCTCGGGAAACGATTTGGTCTGACCACATGAATCTTCTAGGCTATATCGCCCTCCCTACCCGCTAGATCCATCTGGAGTTCGGGGTTGCAAGAGCCTCGGCTGTCATGAAACAGGATTCGCCACGGGTAGATCAGTTGACAACTGGGTTGGAGAAGCTATATATTGCGCTGGCAACCCCTTGAAAGGGTTTCGCTACACAATCCCTTGAATCAATTTGGTATTTAAGTCGCCTCTTACGACAGGCATACCTACCGCGGGTATATCCTTCCCTGTAAATCTTCTTTCCCTTCACCTCTCTCTATCTTTGTCCACGTCCTTCTCCAACACGAAAAAAAGAGTATGCAAATTTAAGTGTAGGCAGAAAGCTACGAACTTTCCAATTTCAAGGAAATTGCATTATAAATAATTTTTGTTTGGAAAGTTTGTGTTGAAGTCCCTGGTGCACATACAGTACAGAATGGTAGCTCAAATATTAATCTACTGAAATAGGTATTGCATTTCAAGAGAGTTCCTTATTCACTTTCCAGGGCAAATGCATGACATCGATATTGAATCAGTTGAAAAAAATTGCTATATGCCAGAACCCTGCGAAAGAAGAGGGACAAAGGTTTTAGCTCATTTCAAATAAAGATGAATTTGTATGTCTCTGTTTAGCAATCCCATGCAAGCATTAATTTTTATATCCCTTATCCAAGATATTATTGGTCGAAGTTCCCACCTCGTAAAATGCTGGTAATTATAAAAATGGACTAGTAATAATTCTGAATTATTAAGAAGTGTAGCAGTTCAGAACTAAAGCTTTTATTTTCAGCTAATTGGTCTAACCGCTGCTAAGCTCAATGCTCACTTGCTTGTATATATGTACATAGAAAATATCTTCTCATTTCTGTCCAGTCATACATCATATGTGATAAATGAAGTTTTTTTTTAATTTTTATTTTTTTCAAATAACCAAGGCACAAAATTTAATTTACATCAAATAATTTTAGCTTCGTCATTACAAAACTATTAACGGAAAACTACAACAAACTGTATTTAGTATTAAAGTATGTCCAGTTTTTCTCTTGAACGTGAAAATGCCATCAGTCGCAGCTTTAAACGAAACTTGTGCTTTTATATCTAGTGAATATAGCTACACTGAGGGAAATCTATGACTACACACTTTCCAATTGTATATTAGAAAAAAAGTGATTTTATTTCAGTAAATGTATGTATTTCGGAAAAGCTTGAATGTATTTCCCATAATGAGCTCGAGGCAGTTTAAAAAATTGAAACACAGTTTAAATGTTTGTATTTCTAATTTTATTTGGTCGATATTTCGATCTGAGTCTCAGATCATCTTCCGCGTCGGTAAAACATATTCGATTGTTTCCTGAAGATGATCTCAGAATGAGATCGAAATATCGACCAAATAAAATTAGAAATACAAACATTTAAACTGCGTTTCAATTTTTTAAACTGCCTCGAGCTCATCAAAATTTAATAAATTATAGTATTTCCCATAATCTCAAATATTTTTCAGAAAACACGATTGTATTTAAGGAAAGAAACCTTCGTCTAGAAAACTAAACTTTCTATCAAATCAACAAAAAAATTATTTGTCACCATAACTTGTGTTAAGCGAAAGTTAATAGTTTTTATTTAATTATTATTTTAAAGTACGGTCTTGATTTAATTCCCACTTGTTTTCTTAAAAAATGCGCTGAACACATTTAACAGAATCTAACTGTTTTATTTAATCTGTCCCTAAAACGTGGAATTTTTCCTTCTGCTTGGAAGGAATCTTTTCTCATACCCTGCACAAAAGTGGTAGTAGGCCATGTGTAGAAAACTATCGAGGAATAGCAAAGTTGTCGGCCATCCCAGAGTTGTTGGAGCCATCGTTACCAATCAGCTAACATTTTCCATTTCTACTTTGATTGCAGAACCGCAACACGGATTCTGTAAAGGTAAATCTACCATTATAAATCTACTTGAATTCATAACTCAAGTTTCTAATGGATTTAGAGAAAATCTTTACACCGATGTTATTTATACTGATTTCAGTAAAGCATTTGACAAAGGATTTAAACTGCCTAGGTAATTGGTGCAACGTAAATTCAATGCCGCTGATCCTCAATAAATGCAAACTCATGTCCCTCTCCCGAAGATCTTTGTTTATGTTGGGTTTAAATCAATGTCCTTTTCCTTTGTCTGTCGGATTTTGCAGCAGCCTCTTCGTAATTAATAATTTTTGTCTTCTATCAG